>CAUYQV010012930.1:0-43696 GCA_963574575.1 Galagoides demidoff | reverse complement strand
GGGCGCCTGTGGTCCCAGCTACTTGGGAGGCGGAGGCAGGAGACTCGCTTGAGCCCAGGAGTTGGAGGTTGCTATGAGCTGTGATGCCATGGCACTCTACCCAGGGGGATAGCTTGAGGCTCTGTCTCAAAAAAAAAAATATATATATATACACAAGTAAATAAAAGTGATCCAGTGGGGAGAATAAGGGCAACTCTGAGCTATTCACAGGATAGACAGGCAATAAGTCAGGAACTGGAGTAATGTAGATTGTTTTCAGAGAAAAGTTTTAGAATTGGAGATATTGGATGCAGAAAACCTCTAATGCCATAGGCATAGGTGTGGACGAACCTGAGATGCAAAAAGTGGAATGAACATTTCAAAATATAGTAACAACATACATTATATTGTTGTTATACAGCCTCACACTCTCAAATGAATGCATAAACATACATCTGCACACTTATCCACATACAAAATATACTGTGTACATGAGGATATTTATTATCTTAAATTAGCATAAAGCTAAAAGTTTGAAAAAATGTTAAGACAGAATTTTAACTTACTATTATACTGCTAATTATGCTAATGATTGCTAGTTCAATATTTGATTCTAATTAACAAAACATGGCAGATATTTACAGGTAACATTTTCCTATTAAAAGCATTTTACTGAACTATGTTTCACGTTCTCTTATAAAATAAAAAAATACTAAGTATCTCGATGTTCAGGACTAACAGGCTCTAACTGACACATTTTAAAAATTTGCTTTTTAATTTTCTCCTTGTTCTATTCATATATATATATTGATGACTTTTTATAGTTTTAAATTCTTGAAAGAGACCTTAGATTTCTCTGATACACATAAATTTGCTTTTTACTCTCAAATAGTGAATTCTTATCACTTCAAACTTAATTTCTTTCTGATCTTTATAGCAGTTTTATACCCTCTCAGTGTCTGCTTAAGAAATATGGTACCATTTTTCCATCTGTAAGCAAATATCAGAATATCAAAGATGCTTCTAATTTTAGTACACACTATATTTTTCAGACATTTATTTTTTTCATTAGCACAGAACATTACACTCAAAGATATTCTCCTCAGTGCCTTCCAGTTTTCTCAAAAGATTATTTCAAAGTGTAATTGTTTTATACAAAAGAGTGAACATTCATATGTTACCATGGTATTGGCTGTTAGAAATCAATATAGATATTCTCTTACTATCCAAGCAGGAAAATAGAGAAAAAGAACATCATGCATGTGGGTAACAATCCCAGAATGAATCTCCACTGTGAAAAATTAATTTCATGTGATGAGAAATCTTCTTTGCATTAGTATATGAATCAACTAGTTACTATCTTCTACTAATGCAGGATATTTAATAGAAACATCTTTTCCATGAACTTTGAACCTAAATACCAAAATGAACATCAGAAACACATCCATTGTACTTCATTAGAAAAAGAAGGGAACGATTCATTCTTATCATTTATACAAATTTTTAACTTAATGTTTGAATGTCTATTTTTGGAAATTTATTGAATTTACTCTGTTTGCTTTATCACATAAGTAGCAAAATAAGAAACTGTACTGACAACAAAAATGCCTTTCAAGTTAGAGACAGAATGAGATGATCACTGTTTAAGGGTTTTGTGAGAACTGAAGTCAACATTCAGTTTCAATAGGGTTGTAATTTGAATTCAGTAAAGTTTCTATTAGTAAAAGGTCCTTGTCTAATTAAACACAAATATATCTTAATATGGGTCCTCAACAGATGTAATTCTTTTATACACAGCCAAGTTCAGTGCTTCCAAAGGATATAAATAGCTGAAAGAGGTGCTTAATCAAAAACAGCTGGTTATTCCAATTAACCTTCTGTTAAACATCAATGAGGTTTCATCTCTAACACCCTGCCTGTAGATAGTGATGATTATTTCATTCATTTATTAGGTGATTATCCAATAAATATCAAATAACCACTACATGCATAGAACTGCTCAAAAGTTTGAGAATCAAAAAAAAAGAAAAACTTTCTGGGAGGGGGCCAAGATGGTGCACTAAAAGTGCCTGCACTTTCTTCTCTCAGGAGATCAAAGGTTGCGGGTAGAAGCCTACTTGTGGGTGGGCTATGTCAGAGACAGCATTGTGAATCACAGATGAAGTAACCAGAGACATCCAAAGCAGGGGAGCAAAGGTTGGGGTGATCTTGCCAAGACCCAAAAAAGGTAAGCAGATACACTGCTCCAGAGAGCAGACACTGCAGGGATCTGGCGGCTGCTAATCTGGGTTTCTGCAGGCTGATGCCATCCTGAGCTTGAGGTGCATGGAGCCAGGTCTGCACAGGACTCAGCTTTGCAGCAGGAGCCTTTGCGTGGCTTCCAATGGTCTGGAGATTGAGTGGACAGAGAGAATGCTGGCTGGGGCTGTGCCCCATGCCTGGGAGCGAAGTGCTCCTTCCCTGCAGTGTGGGATCTGAACAGGGAAATTGACTCAGGAGCCAAAGTAGCACCTGGGAAGCCATAGACAACTGCCTCAACAGGGAGCCTGAGGACCCAGGCTCCCAGCGGCCTCAGGCCACTTCTGTGGTCACTGAGCCACTGAAACCATCTCCTGTCCACATGCCATGGCCCTATGACTGGGATCTGAGAACCTCCCTACCCACCCCCAAGCAGGATGTGGGCTGAAGCAGCGGCTCCATAGGAGCTTCCTGAGAGGCCTTGGGCAACTGCTACAGGGGATCTAGGTGGGGGTAGAGGTGAGAACCCAAGCTAGCTGTCCAGTAGCCCCAGCCCACCCTGAGCCACTAGGGTGGCCCCAGCCTGTGTGACTGGGTATCTGCAGTACTCCCACCCATGGATCAGCCCCCACAGCACCCCAGCCTGCACAGCCCTGCCTCCACAGTCCACAGTTACAGTTACCCATCAGAATTAATTATAATATTAATTAATACTTTTTGTAGGTATGATGCACTTAAAGTACAGTTATATATCACTTAATAAGGGGGATACATTCTCAACGTTTTTAGATAATTTTCTTACTTACACAGACCCAGATGTTAAGGCTAGGCTATTGCTGCTAGATTACAAACCCATAGTATGTTACTGCACTGAATACTGTGGGCAATTGTAACATAATGGTAAGTGTGTATGTGAATATGTCCATAAAAATACAATTAGTTGAGCTATAATTTTATGATGACACAGGAGTCACTAGGCAATAGGAAATTTTCAGGTTCATTATAATTTTCTGAGACCTCTATTGAATATATGGTTTGTGTTGCCTGAAACATTTTTACATGGGTCAGGACTGTATGTGACATTGTCATGTTGTGGTATGGTTCTAGCAGTAGTAATTAAAGCAACAATAACAACAATCCATGTAATTCCCATGCCCAAAACTAGGCTTAGTGATTTAGGTCCATTATTTCAAATAATTCACATCTCAATTATATGGGGAAACATTTATTTGGTTGTTGCTGTGTTCATTTGCCTACCACCTATTACCAGAGTGCTTGGGATACTTCAGTAGAACTATTTTATCACAAATTATAATAAGAAGGACTTAACCTAAAATCATCTAGATAAAGTGTTGCATCAATAAAATAGATACCATTATCACATAAATGTGGTTCTGACCGTAGTCAAGGTTCACTCATATACACAAAATGAGTTTATTTAGCATATTCTGTAATCATTGTTTATGCTATTCTTCTATTTTTTTCAAGAGTCTTACTCTGCTGTCCTTGGAGAGATGTAAAGTCGTCGTAGCTCACAGCAACCTCAAACTCTTGGGCACAAGTGATCCTCTTGCCTCAACCCAGCCTCTCTAGTACCTGAAACTATAGCTGCCTACCACAATGTCTAGCTATTTTTAGTAGAGATGGGTTCCCATTCTTGATCAGGCAGGTCTCGAACTCATGAGCTCAAGTGATCTACCTAACTCAGCCTCCCAGATTTCTGGGATTATATGCATGAGCCACTGCTCCCAGCTATACTATAATTCTTGATCCTTGATACTCCATCAAGATAGGGCATTACTATTGCTTATGTAGGTATTTATATTCCTTTTTGATTTAATGTTCACAGAAAGCATTGGTCCTTAAAAATGACCTTATGTTCAAGTATGGGGATGGATGTTCATTTGTAATTTTGAATATATAGGGTCACATACAAATAGCCACTTATGCACTAGAACACACACTTAATAATCCCCAAACCATCACTATTGCTAAGTAGCTCACAAGTCCTACCACTGTTCCCTGTCCACTCAGATATATCTGTGGTCATAGAGGTGGTCCTAACTGGTAGAAATGACTAACATGTTTACTCAGCGTTTACACCTCAGAGAGTGACTCTAATTATCCTGATGGATGGCCAGATGATTTAGCTCAAATTGAGCTTTCTTATCTCCGGTTCCTATGCACATCCTAGTCCTGGCTCCTCACTGTTGTTATTTCCTAGTTATCATTGGTTCAGAATGTGCCATCTTGTGCATATACTCCTGCAGGGCTTGTGATTGGCTAGAGTGAAGCAAAGCCAAGTGGATTTGAACATTTGTTTAGTGTCAGAATATTGACTACCTCCCAGGACATCATTACTGCAGGATTTTCCTAGCACTTGCTGCTCATTATAATACCCAAAGACACTGGCAAATTATTTCCAAAAGGACTGTATGGCTTTATGATATACCTATAATTGGAGATACCCTTAAAAAAATTGCAGGGCTTAAAAGGTGTAGCTAAGTAACTGCCAGTTTTCTCTCACACATTATTTATTATATTTTATTAATTTAAAAAAAAGTCTTTTCTTCTGTCCCAGTCACACAGTATGATGGAGAAATTAAGAAGCGATTGGGACTTGTGGTCACATAGTTGGGCTGTCCTTGGTCGCACAGCAAATACCCAACGCAGATTCAAACATCCAAGCCACTCTCTTGTTTCTTCTGATAATAGGTGACGGCACTCTGAACCAGAATCATCTTCCTCTGTCTAAAGTTCTTTGATTCCTCTTTTTGACTCCTCACTAATTAACATTGTACTGAATGCCACTGAGATCATAAATCAAATGACAATGCCCCTTTTTGATTTGCCAACTTAAACTTACTTCTGAAAGCCTGGTTGTCGGCATTCTCTGTATAACTTGAATTACTTATTAAATCAAAGAAACAACCTTAAGACTCTGGAAGCAGCATCTATTTCCCCATGATTTTCCCCCCTGAGGAATTATAATCA
Source organism: Galagoides demidoff (assembly GCA_963574575.1). NCBI lineage: Eukaryota > Metazoa > Chordata > Mammalia > Primates > Galagidae > Galagoides > Galagoides demidoff. Next base: position 38,485 of record CAUYQV010012930.1, on the reverse strand, counting down.
TAATTACATGCTCTAGGCCAAGAGTAGCAATGAGAGTACAGAAACAAAGAGTTGTAAGAAGGACAACTGCACATCTGAAAGCTTTTTATCATATTTCAGTCTCTGTTTCTGCTTTATGCAACAAATTATAAAAGTACAACTAGCATCCACTTTTTGCCTTTGTTTTTGATAGTAAGTAGTGTCGGGGTCCCTCCCTGGGTGCCATTTATCAGGGCCCAGGACTGGTTGGTCTCCAGCCCTGGCTTATCTAGCTGTGTTCTGGACGTGGACCTCTAAGCTACCTTGCTCAGAAACAATTGCTCTTAGGTGCCTGAGGGTTATTTCCCTTAGCTGATGAGAGAGAAAGAGAGAGAGAGAGAGAGAGAGAGAGAACATGCTAGTCTTTGAGAGAGTAAAGCAGTCTTCTTGGAAAGATAGATCTTAGTCTTTAGTAGAGCTTAGTGATCTTCAGCAGAAAGATGCCATGCTGGCGTTCTGCAGACAGGAGAAGTGACAGAGTCAGAGTAAGGGGGTCCGTGATAGAATGTGCGCGCTCCTGACTGCCTTCTCCTCCAGCCTAATATAAGGCTGGTCTCATGCCTCTCAACACCATAGATGTAGAGACTGCCAATTCACTAATGCTGTCATCTTGTGAGCTCTCTCATGCTTGTTAGGAGAGCTAAATCCTTCTCCATGCCCTTTTCACCAAGATGTTCCATTATTGAGTTATAGAGGTATTTCTTATAACTCTTGCTCTTCCTAGCCATAGGCTATGCAGGCTGCTACAAAGTAGCTCATCTGAGTGCCCCCATAATGAAGTCAGTGCATGATTCCAATGCTTCTCAAAATATTTGATCAAAACCTGAAATACTGTATTTTCTAAAATGCAAGCCCTATACCTTATTGGGTAAAACCTGAGAGGTACATTTCCCAACCATATCACCCCTTGCTTTTTCACACTGTTGAGACAACTATGGTCTATTAGAAAAGGCATTGACCTTGAAGTGGACCTAAGTTTTAAGTTCCATATCATGTCAGTTGCTAGCTATGTGGTCTGAAATAAGCTGTGTAAGTCTCAAATTCTTCTAAGTAGAATAAGAAAATCATGTCCCATACAAGGTTATCTGTAGGGACAGAATGATGTGGAACAATGTGCTCTGAAATTGTTTATACATTATAGAAAGATAAGGTCTGTTATAATATAATTCAGTTTATAAATAATCTTATTATAATGGAGTTTTAGCTACAATTATACTATAAAACTGATAATAAGTTAGTATATGTTATCTGATGATTACTGATTTTTTTCTTTCTATGAAAAGAAACATCAACATTCTTTAGTACTGAAAAGTCTCTGGTTTTTTTGTTTGTTTGGTGTTTATAGGTACAGTGATAATCAGAGTGTTGTTGAACACTCTCAGAATTCTCAGTATTGGCAAAGCTCCTATGTGGTCATCAGAACAGAATTTCATCTCCAGCTTTGGCTCCCTCAGCAGTAAACCCTCAGTTCAGAGAACATAGCTGCCAGTAATTTAAGATGGTGGCACATCACTGGTGTGCCACTTTTTGAACATTATAGATGTTGTTTTCCACTTGTGCCAAATTTGGTGTTAAAGGATGGCAGAAATGCTAGCGTTGCTACCATAAAACCACTTCTGTCCTCTGCAACAATGCGAAAACCAGCCATGTTCCTTAAAGAGAGAGATAGTGATGACAAGCTGTCCATCTGAGAAGTCTAGAATGTACTACCAAGCCAAAATGGTACATTGTCCTTTAATTTGATTAAAAATTCTGAAGATTTTTCCTTTGCTTAACTGCTGGCATGATTTATTCAAAAGTTACAATAGATGAAATAAACTTTTTAATTTACTACACCTAAGTATTTCTAATTAGATAGTTACAACTACTCAAATATTCACATGGAGAGCAATCATTTTAAGAGCCTTCACAGGAAGCAATTGTAAGATGCCTATATTTTGTGTAATTATATAGCTCATTCTTTGTCTTTCTCAAGAGAATTTTATACAGGATAATAACTTCAGAAAATGATATTAATATATCTGATGTCAGAACTATTACCAATCTTAATTTTCACCTTTCATATGCCTTTGAATGTTTTATTTATGCCAAAATGTCAACTCTGCAACTGAAAATGGCCCAAAAGGAATATTAGTCATCCATCTCTTTGAATAGAATTTTCTCATATCATGTCTGATGATATTAAACACTCATAGATACAGTTTGTATACATTTTGTGCTTATAGATTATTGCAGATGATCCAAAATTTCATATCCATTATTATCCAACATGAAGTTATCCTTAAAAAAGTGGCTGTGAGGTACTGAATGAGAACTAACTCAATAATGCAGTGATTTAATTAGAGATACAGAAAAGTTGCTAATGGCTCCAGAATTAGAAGACTACCTGGTTCTTCATTTAATATTTTTATTTTCTCTTGGTGTAAAAAAACAGCTTAAACTTTTTGGTAAACTTATCCATAGTCTGATAATTAAGTTTATGAACTTGCCACCAACTGTGCACATTGGCAGCACTGTACAAACAACTTGGTAAGGTTTCAGAACCTTGGTATATATCCCTGTCTCACAGCTGGGTTCACAATGATGTGTGGTGGTGCCTTGCTGAGCTGCATTCATTATTGCTGTGTGTTTTTATGTGCCTTAGGATGACAACTCTGATGGTCATTCCAGATGAAGAGTTCCTAAATTGCTTTGAAGGGTAGACTAAGCACTGGCATTGGAGCACAGCTTCCCAAGAAGAGCACTTCAAAGGTGACCATAGTGACATTCAGCAATGAGGTATGAAGCACCTTTTCTAGGATGAGTTTGTGAACACAATTGTCAGCACTATGTGTGTAAAGTAGGTAGACCATAAATGAGAAAAGGTGGTCTTTATATGAATGCATTCTTTATAATAATGGCCATTCCATCTTTTTTCCTTCCCATTTTTTTCTGTAGAAACTACTTGAAACTGCATTTCTTACACTCTTCTAAATACTGCCCTCTTATCAGGAAATTGCTGAAATGATGAAACAGCCCCAACTCTTCTGCTGTTAGGGCACAGAGGAGGCAAAAGAGAGGAGGGAGGCTGAGCAGAAATTACAGCCTAGATTTCCCCCCAGTTAAGGGAGCAATGATAGGTGATCCCTATTGGAAACTTTGGATAGTTACAGGGGCTTAACCATTATTGCTAATAATGGTTAAGCCCCAATACTTTCGAAAAGCTCACCCTAGAAGACCCACCTACTGCACAAGGCCGTGAGGTGGTAATTTGTGCAGCTGGGAGCAAAGGGGGAAAAGGAAGAAGTATTTCAAGTCATTCCCCTATGTTACGAGTTTATGCCAAGAGGGAAGCCAGTCTATTGACAAGCAAAGGCATCATCAGCAGTGAGATTGCATCAGGACACACAAATTATAGCAGAAACAAAGAGCAGGTCAGTACTGGCAAAGAGGCAGTGACAAGTAGCAGCACCATCACCATCCTTGATATGCGGTAGCTGGGACTACTCACATTGCCCTGTCCAAGAAGGCCAAATGCAAGAAGAAACGACTTTGTCCTTGCTCCCTCTTCTGCTCCAAGATGAAAGTCAGAGTATTGGGAAAAGTGTGTATAAAGGAAAGCCCACTGTCTTCTCCAACCCACACAGCTGGAGCTCTCAGCCTAACATCTCTGGGGAAGGGGGACGAGGAATATTTGAATCAAATGTAAAACTGAGGTATTTTAAATGAATAAGACTAAGTTTTAATCACTGAAATGAGACTTGGTAAATAACCAAAACAACTAATATTTTATAGATTCAGGCTAAGATAACTTTAAGGGACATGCCAAATACAAAAAAAGGGGACGTTACAGAAAGCTCCATGGTAACAGTTCTAGGAAAAACAAAAAGAAGCATAATTTTTATTTCATCAATGAGTTAAATACTTAAGCTGGTTTAGATTTTTAATATTCCAGGTATAAATGTCATTAACAAAAGATTTTACAACTGTAAAATCATTGTGTCTGTGAATAAAGCCTACAATATTTCATAAATGTCTTTATTTCTTTTTTACATTTATCTGTGTGCACAAGATATTCTTGAAGAGCTCAGTTCATGTAAAAACTTCATGTTAATATATCAGAGGTATAATAAAATGGTGGCTATTTTAATCTATGAAGTTTAGGGATAGTTGCAATTGCAATATGTTGGAATAATATGTTTTTTTTTATTTTGCAAATAATGCAAGCCTTTTTTTCTGTCTAGCAATTAGCTAATCATTCTGATTCTCAGTTCAAACTGAGCTGAAGTTAGCATGACCTCACCTGTGCTCAACCCCAAACTTCCAACACGTGGCCAATATGTTGTATTGGCATGACGAATTTCAACTGGATGGTGTTAGGCAACAGCTTGAGATTTTTGTTCATCTTATATAGTAGAACCTCCATAGTTGACCACCTTCCTACCCTGACCACCTCCCTAAGTTGACCTAAGATTTTTTTGGATGTTTTGCTTCTTAATTATTTTTAATTTTTCCCCCAGGAGGTGTACCATAGACCCCTACTCTTTGGGTGAGAACTTAACAAACTCCTCCCCTCCTCTCCTCTCCTTGCTCCCTCCACTCCCTCCTTCCCAACTTGAACTTAATTGTGTGTTGTGTGTTTTGTTTTGTTTTTCTTGTATGGTCATGGAGTTGTTCATATACTGGTTTTATGTTAGTACTGAGTACACTGGATGCTTAGTTTTTCATTCTTATGATACTTTACTGAGGAGGATATTCTCCAAGTCCATCCAGGTAAATACAAAAGTCATAAAGTCTCCATCTTTCCTTATGGTTGATAACATATACCATAGTTTATTTATCTATTCATGAGTTACTGGGCACATGATAAATATTCTAGAGCAAATGTTCTTATGATAAAATGATATTTTTCCCCTCTGGGTAGATAATTCAGTAATAGGACTGTAGGAGAAAAAGGAATGTCTGATTTCAGCTCTTTGAGGATTCTCCATACTTTTTTCCAAAAGGGCTGTATTAGTTCGCAATCACACCAACAGTGTGTAAATATTCCCTTCTCTCCACATCCGCACCAGCATCTGAAATGTTTAGACTTTGTGATGTGGGCTATTCTCACTGGGAACTAATTTTCATAGACCAGATACGCACCACATGTGCATATCAGTACAGTAGAACTAATTCCTTATTTTGACTACCTTTGTGTGTTTCAGTTTGTTACAGTCCCTTAGGTGGTCAACTTACAGAGTTTCTGCTGTATTTCAACGCTGTTCTGAGAACACCATGAGAATTTGCAGGGATACCCAATTACTCTATGATTACTAGATCTTCCTCCATGGCACTTTCTTGGTAACATCTGTTTAGGGAAATATTTGTTTTTCCAATTGATTCCTTCTACATCTGAGCTCTTCCTGATTATATATATTCCATTCACACTGTCTTCACTTCGTCTAAATCACAGTTGATTTCCATTTGTCCTTGAAAAAATTCTCTATGGCATGACCACTTCTCAGTGTACCTGTCCCAGTACAAATGCTCACCCCACTGTGAAAGTCGTTGCCCCTGTTACTTACCTAAGAAAGGTTGTTTTTCTCTGAGATTAAGTTTTCAAGATTTTCTTGTGTCTATTGCTCTTTGCTAGCCACATAAAATAGCATATTTATCATTTACTTGTGTATTTTTTATATAATAGGACAAATGTCTTTCACGTTCTTTTATACTCTGACTAGAGGGAAAAGTTACTATATTTATAGTGAGGGCTATTTTAGCTATTTCACATGATAATTTCTCTTGTCAAGATAATCGCCTCAGCACTATAAATTTTAAGGAATGTAATATAAATTTTGCTTTTCTATCATTATAGAATTTAAGCTGTTTATGCTGATTTTCTTTTTGGATTGGATAGAATTTCTTAACCAAAACAAAACAGAATAAAAACAAAGCAAACCCACAAACAAGAAACTAAGTTGATAAGACAATGGTAATACCACCAGAGTTTCCTCATAAAGTATGGTGTTTGCTGTCAGTTTATGACAAAATATTTTCACCAAGTTAAGAAAAGATCTTTCCATTGCTAATTTTAAAAGTTCTGTATAAAGAACATTTGTTAAATTTATATCACTATTTGACGTTCATATGGTTTTCCTTTTTAGACCTATAGATGTGATAAATTATATTAGTAAAGGTCTTAAGTTAATACCATTCCTTCATTCCTGGGATGAACGGGATAGTAAATAATTACTCACAGTGGATAATTTTTTTTTTGAAATTGACTTTGATGATGTTATATGGGAGTTTACATCTATGTTATTTCAAAATAGTTTTTTATAGCAGGAATGGGAATTGCCATAATTTGTAGAACCACACGTGTTCCTAGCAGATATTTCTGTTTAGTGGAAGCAAGTGAGGCTAATAATTTACTATTTGCATGATACTTTTCAGAAGCAACTAGCACTTCCTCAGAACTGAAATAAAATCTGAAGCTAATTGTCAGTAATCTATGCTTTTAGTTTTTCATATACTTCACTGTCAGTTTTAGCACCAAATTGTACGACATCTTCTCTTTTTATTTTTTACAAGTTTAATAACAGTTTAATTTTCTACTGCTAGAAAAGTTGAAATAATTTTTTAAATGTCTGTTTTAGAGGTATTTTATCAGTGGATTCCCTAATAACCTCATCGATATTTCTTTGGCTATTGATTTATCAAGTTCTTAGAGTAAATTTCTAGTTAATTCTTAGTAAGCTTTGCATCTTCAGAATGTGGTATATGTCTTACTTTTCTACTCTTGACATGGAGATAATCAATGAGAGGTACTAATTTTAAAAGCAATAAAACTGAGATTATAGTACCCTTAATTCTTACAGTTATATGTTTATACTTTCCTATTCTGCCTACATAAAAGATTAGTATTTTTTTAAGTACTGGTTTATAATTATTTCCTTGCTATCACACTGAATATTTTGTTTTTGCCACTAAAATGGTCACCCAGAAAATGATGCTTTCTAGTGTTTACACTCTTGTTGTAGACAATTTCCCTTACACTGGAAGTGGAAGTATGACTAACTTTTACCAATAAAATGCACAGGATAGATGCCATGTGATACTCACGGCTGTTTCAAAAGAAATCTTGCAACTTCTCTGAAGGTCTTAGAATGTTTACTCAGGGGAACATCAGTTCCAAGTGAGAGATCTGAACACCTGAAGTCACCATGATGTAAGCCCAGCAAGGTCTGGTGAGAGATAAAAATTCCTACTTAAGCCCCAATCAACCCACAAAACTCTGAGAGCTTAAAAAAAAAATATTATTTCATGCCACAGTATTTAGACCTGGTTTGTTAAGCAGCAAAAAATAACCAGCTAGAAATTCATCCCTTCCTTTTGCTGTTTGTCTGTTTTTGAAAAGTTTTTAACTAAATTTAATTGATATTCTCCTATAAGTAAAGCAGGATTGATGAGTGAGTGAGTTAGCCACCAACAAAATTTGAATGAACAGACCATACAAACCATTCTTAATTGTGGCTTTGGTTTTGAAAGCCATCTTCAGTTTTGATAACTTGCTAAAAGGATTCATAGAATTCATTGAAAACTGTTATGCTTAGGGTTACAGTTTGTTACAGGGAAAGAGATGAAATACATACGGCATAGTCCAGGAGGTTTCCAAACTTGGAGTTCCCAGATTCCCCCTTCCCATGGAGTAGTAAAATGGTAATGCTCCTGGGAAAGGATGCGTGACAATACACACAGAGTTCTTCCAACCAGGGAAGCTCTTGGGGGCCAGTTTTTATTAGAACTCCCTCACATAAGCCTAGTTGACTGGCCCACACGGCTGATAACAGTCTGCACCTGCTAGGAGGTTGAAGTGGTATCACAAGACCCAAAGCCCAGACCCTATGTTACACTGTTAGTATGGCATAAAACTCTCTTCTAAACCACTGTGCAACTATTTAGTCGACCCAAAGCTCTTGGGAAAATAAAGACAGTTCTACAATTAATGGCTTAGAGATCGTCTCCCAGCAGCAAAGGACAAAATCACACCTCTTCTGGAATTTACTAACAGTGTTTTACTAATGCTTTGTTAAAGGTATTCCAGCTTTACCATTTAGGCAGTATCTTTTAAAACATTGCATTAAAATGCTGCCTCAAAATATTACTGCACTATCTCTGCATAATCCTAACCCCAAACATCAATTTTCTTTTTTCTCTTCTCCTTCTGCCTAATAGTAGTACTCAATAAATTTCAAAAATTCTGAAGGCTATAAAACAGCACCTCCTTTAGTGGGTCATAGCTAGCAGGTACAGAATTGTATTTGATGCTCATAGTGTTAAATTAGTAGCGCCCTCTGAAGGTAGTAAAATACCTAACTTATTATAATCTATTCTGGAAGAATTCTTCTCCCTAGGGTTGCTGGATTTGTTAATTCAAAATACAAGAAAACACCATATTCTCATTTAAATTTGAAATTTAGTTAAACAATCAATTTGGTGGGATAGTATGTCTGAAATATTACATACTTAAATATAACAAATTCTTTTCATTTATCTGAGAATCAAATTTAAATGGGCATCTTGTATTTTATCTGAAAACCTTACACTCAGTAATCCTTTCAACCCAGTGACATTGTGAACTAAGAAAAAACTCTGATCATTGATTTGGACTTGTAAAAAAATTTCCTGAAGGTACATAAAAATGCTAAACTAAATATACCCACATAAAGAGTACTATCATTTGTTATAACAAGTATAAAAAGAATAAACTAAGCACAGAGTTGTTTATTCCCTCATAGATTAGTATCAACTATTTAATAAGGCTTATCGCAAGGAATAATTAATTCCTTGTTTCTGTTATGATTTCTCATGCCTAAATAAATGAGATAGGTGTAATATGTGATGAGTTCAAAAGTAGTTAATTTGGGGTGTGTGTGTTTGTTTTTGTTCTTTTAAGACAGAGTTTTAGTTTTTGTGTATGGTAAAGCACTATGGAGTCATAGCTCATAGCAACATCAAACTCTGACTTGAGTGATCCTCCTGCCTCAGCCTCCTGGGTAGCTGGGACTCTAGGTGCCTACAACACCCAGCTATCTTTTTTTTTTATAGACAGGGTGTCACTCTTGCTCAGGCTGGTCTCAAACTACTGAGCTCAAGCAATCCACCAATCTTGGCCTCTCAGAGTGTTAGGATTACAGGCGTAAGACATCACACCCAACCAAAAGTTGTTAATATTTTGAACAATCCCAGATGCTCTTGTTTTTCTCTGTATTCCCCTAAAATGACTCAGTCATATGAAGTTTTAAACCATCTTCCTGATGATTTAGTGCTTGAACATTAAACAGTATTCATGGCTGTGTCTATGAGCTAAACTCAGGCCGTACTAAGCATCTGATTTAAAATAATGCACAATGAATCGTAGCTTCTTTAATAACATTATGCTTTGTTTTGACAACCAAATAGTGAAACCTTAGTGTGTTCAGCTTCTGTTTTATTGAGATCAACAGACAGAAACCAAAAATAATTGTTACATGCCTTCTGATAGTACCAATTAGTTAGCATCATAAAGAAAGAACTGTAAATAAGGAAAATATTCTAGCCTGAATCATGAATTATAAATTTACAAGTTGATTTTTTTTATGCTTCTTCATTGACTTGAGCCTTAAAAACAGGCCATTGATTGAATAGGTCCTCAATTGTGTATGATGATAAGAAAGAAACCCACAAAGACTGAAACAAGAAGAAGTATAGCAACACATCTATCCTAACAAGAACTGTCAGTGGGAGAACCTACTTGTGCCCATTTTTCTCACCAATCCAGTTATTGGAACTCTTTCATTGTCCTAAGCCATAATGCATGAACTGTCCCAATAAATATTGGGAAAGCAAGAAAAATCTTAACAGGCAGGGATGAACTGTAAACTTATTTATTTTTGTCTTTATAATAAATAGACACCAGAAGTGTTTAAAACTGTCTTTCTGAATACTACCTGTGAGAAATGTGGCTATTATTTTATTTCTTTATAATCCTATCATTTGTGCCCTCATTTATTTTATTACAAATATAGATTGAATTATTAGTACAATATCACACAGAATGCTATGTTCTGACTATTCAGAGATGAATGAGTAAAAACAGGTTCTTTCAATAAACTTATAAACTAGTGTAGAAAAATAGATGAGAAAATCAATTCTTGCAGCAGAAATAAAACATGCTAAAATCAGAGAAATGCATAGTGAGAAAGGAGGAGAATAATTTTTTTCAGACTATTTGTGTGTTAGTGAAAGGAAGATATAAAGGGTGGTCATAATGTTTAAATTTATTTAAATTTTCACATGAGCTTTATGACCACCCTGTATTAAAATCATTTTCACCAGTCATCCATAAGCTAAGAAATTATTCTGCATTCTTACTGAAAATTATTTTCCTAAACATCTACCATGCAAGGTGTTATTGGGATGTAGAGAATAAAAGTGAGGTAAAGGAAAATATATGTATGTGTGTTAGAAATTCCACTCCAGGCTTGGCACCTGTGGCTCAATCAGCTAAGGCGCCAGCCACGTACACCTAAGGTGGCAGGTTCGAATCCCCAGCCCAGGCCCGCCAAACAACAATGATGGCTGCAACCAAAAAATGGCCGGGCATTGTGGTGGGTGCCTGTGGTCCCAGCTACTTGGGAGGCAGAGGTAGGAGACTCGCTTGAGCCCAGGAGTTGGAAGTTGCTATGAGCTGTGATGCCATGGCACTCTACCCAGCCAGGGGGATAGCTTGAGGCTAAAAAAAAAAAAAAAGAAATTCCACTCCAGTCTCAAACATATTATATACAAGAACAAAACAAACTTTATAAGTAGGCTCAACTATAGGCCCTGAGAAGGAAAATGAAAAATTCAGTATTTATTTTTAAGTATCATTATTATTATTTTTAAGTATTTTATTTAAATATCATGGGGCACAAATATTTTTCGTCACATGGATTGCTTTTGTACTGCTAGAGTCAAGGTTGTAAGCATGCCCAGCATCAGACAGTGTACATTGTACCTTCTTCCCACCACCCACCACCCACCTATTTTCTCCTAGAATTCTTATGGTTTCAGGCCTTACATTTAACATTATTATCCATCTTGAATTCATGTTTACAAGTGGGGAGAGATATTGATTTTGTTTCAGATATCGATTGTGTTGTTTTACTTCCCTTTACAGATATGAATGGTGATTGATTAGTTCCAACTTAATAGTGAGTACATGTTTGTTTTTACATTCTTCAGATATTAACTCAGAATAATGGTCTCCAGTTCCATTGAAAATATACTAGATCACCATTTTTTTAATGGCTGAGTAGCACTCCATGGGATACATATACCATCTTTTGTTAATCTACTCAAGAATTGATGGGTACTTAGGTTGATTCCACATCTTTGCAAGAGTTGCATTGTGAACTCTTCTGCAATAAATATTTGAATGAAAGTGTCTTTTTGCTAAAATGATTTCTTTTTCTTTGGGCAAAGTATGATTTCTTGACCAAATGGTAGGTCTACATTTAGGTCTTTGAAGAATCTTCATGCTGTTTTCCAAAGAGGTTGTATTAGTTTGCAGTCCCAACAATAGTGTATAAGTGATCATTTCTCTCTGCATCCATGCAATTACATATTGGTTTTGGACTTTTTGATAAAATCCATTACCCCTGTGGTTAAGTGATATTTCCTTGTGGTTTTGATTTGCATTTTCCTGATGTTAAGTGATACTGAGCATTTTTTTCTCATGTTTATGGCTGTTAGTCTTTCTTCTTTTGAAGTTTCTGTTCATGTCTTTAGCTTACATTTTATGGAGTAGTTTGATTTTTTTCCCTCACTTGCTTGAGTTCTTTGTAAATTCTTGTTATGAGCCTCTTATAGGCTGTATAACGTGTGAATATTTTCTCCCAATCTATAGGTTTACTATTTGCTCTGTGGATTGTTTGCTTGGCTGTATAGAAGCTTTTTGATTTAATCAAGTATCATTTAATTATATTTGTTGTTACTGATTGCCATTTTGGTCTTCTTTATAAATTCTTTGCCTAGGGTTATATCTAAAAGACTTTTTTCCAATATTTTCTCATAGAATTCATATGGTTTCGGGCCTTTCATTTAACATTATTATCCATCTTGAATTCATTTTTACAAGTGGGGAGAGATATTGATTTTGTTTCAGTCTCCTACATATGGCTATTCAGTTTTCTCAGCACCATTTATGGAATAGGGATCCTTTCCCTCAGTGTTTATTGTTGACTTTTTTTTGCCAAAGGAAGTTTGCAATACAAGGTCAGACAATTAAGTTCGTCAGCTCATCCTAGAAAAAGTAGTATATAGCTCATGGATGAGTATCACTACAGTCACCCTTTGAAGTACACCCCTTGGGAAGCAATGCACCAATGCTAGCACCTGGCCCACCCTTCAAAGCAATTTTGGAACTTTTCTTATGGAATGACCATTAGAGCTGTTGTTGTATGAGGCCTAACAATGAAGTTTGCAATCTCTTCCTAGAAAAAGTGCTTTGAAAAGTGGACTAGGTGTTGGGATTGGTGCATAGACTCCCAAACGGAATACTTAGGAGATATTCAGCAATGAGATATGGAGACTTTTTCTAGAATGAGTGAACACAGTTGTCTGATCTCATGTGTGAATGGTTTTAAATCTAGGTTATCTGTTCCATTCCATTGGTCTATGTCTCTGTTTCTGTACCATTATTGTGCTGTTTCAGTTAATATAACCTTGTAGTATAGCTCAAAGTCTGGGTAGGTGCTGCCTCCAGTTTTGTTCTTTGTGCACAAGCTTGTTTGGGGTTATTTGGGCTTCTCTTTTATTCCAAATGAAGCATAGAATTATTTTTTTTTGGAACTATAAAAAATAACATTGGTATTTTAATGGGGATTGAATCTGTACATCTTGGGTAATGTGGGTTTTTTTTATTTGTTTCTTTTTAGACAAAGTCTCACTCTGTTGCACTGGGCAGAGTGCTATGGCATCACAGCTCACAGTAACCTCAAACTCCCAGGGTCAAGATATCCTCCTGTCTCAGCTTCCTGAATAGCTAGAACCATACATACCTTGCCACCACATCCTGCTAGGTAGTATGGATATTTTAACAATGCTAATTCTGCCAATCCATGAGAATTATATATTTTTCCATACATTTATATCATCTTCAGTTTCCTTCTTCAGTGATTCACAGGCCTCTTTGTGGAGAACTTTCACCTCTTTGGATAAATGTATTCATTTCAGATGAAATCGACTTTAAATCAACAATAATAAAGACAAATCGGATCATTATATATAATGGAAATGTGAAAAAATTAAAAAGAAGACATAACAATTCTAAATACACCTATTTATGCACTTAACATAGGTGTGTCCAGATTCATAAAGCAAACACTACTAGATCTAAGCAAAGTGATAAACAGTAGCATCTTAATATCCTGGGACTTCCATACCCCACTGAAGAAAAAGATCCCTCTAGCAGAAAATAAATAAAGAAAGAGTATATTTAAATAGAACTCTACAGCAATGGGCCTAAGTGATAGTTATATAATATTGTAGAAAAAGCTACTGAACATTCTTGGCATCAGTAGATGGTCCATTCTCGAATAATTATCCTATCTTAGACAACAAAATATGATTTAACAAATTCAAACATATAAAAATTAAACCACATGTCTCCTCAGGCCATAGTGGAATATAATTAGAAATCAATTCCAACAAAAACCCTCAATTCTACACCACAAAGTCATGGAAACTAAACAACTGGCTGCTGAACAATTATTGGATCAAGATTAAATTAATGGGTATCAAAAGATTCTCAAACTGAATCATAAAGGGGACATAATTTATCAAAATATATGAAACTAAGCAAAAGCAGACCAGAGGGGAATATTCATTGTCTTAATTCCTACATCAAAAAGACAGAATGATCACAAATCAACAATCTAATGAATTATATCAAGGAACTAGAATAGGAAGAGCAAACCAACCCCAAAGCCAGCAGAAGAAAAGAAATATCTAAGGTCAGAGCAGAACTGAATGAAATTGAAAACAAGAAAATTATACAGAATATTGATGAAACATATAATTACTTCTTTGACTAGATAAACAAAATTAATAGCCCTCTTTCTAGATTAACCAGAAATAGAAAAGAAAGGTACCAAATAAGCTCAATCAGAAATGAAAAAGATGTTACCACTGATATTACAGAAATACAAAATATCATTTGCAAATACTATAAAAGCTCTAATGCACATAAACTCAAAGACACTAATATCTGGAAAGACATATGCTCCCCAGGCTCAATCAAGAAGAAATAGAATTCCTAAACAAATCAATAAAAAGCAACAAAATTGAAGCAGCAATAAATAGCCTTCCAAGAAAAAAGTCCCAGACCATACAGATTCATAGCTAAATTTTATCAGCCCTTTAGAGAAGAATTTGTACCTGTACTACAGGTACATACCATAGCAAGAAAGGTACATAACAAAAAAAGGAAAACTACAGATGAATATTCCTTATGAATATAGATGCAAAATCCTTCATAAAATACTAGCAAACTGAATTCAATGGCAAGTCAAAATGCAATCAGTGTAACCTAATTCCTTGTACCCCCAATGAATCCCAAACAATTAAAAAAAACCTAGTCCACCATAACCAAGTGTGCTTCATTCCAAGTATGCAAGATGGTTCAATATACACAAATCCATAAATGTGATTCACCACAGAAACAGAAGCAAAAACAAACACCATATGATCATTTCAAAAGATACAGAAAAAAACATTCAATAAAATTCAGCACCATTTCATGATAAAAACTCTTGACCAAATAAGTATAGGTGAAACAGACCTAGTTGTAAATAGTAAAAGCCATATATGACAGGCAACAGCCAACATAATATGGAACAGGGAAAAGTTAGAAGAATTTCCATTTAGAACTGGAACATGACAAAGATACCTACTGTCACTACTTACGTTCAATGTAGTGCTGCAATCCTAGCCAAAGCAATCAAACATGAAAAAGAAATTAAGGGAAACCAAATTGGAAAGAGAAGGTCAAACCATCATTCTTTACTAATAACATGATCTTATATCTAGAAAAACTCAAAGATTCCATCAATAATTGATAATAATAAATAAATTCAGCAAAGTATTAGGTTACAAAATCAATAAAAAATCAATAGCATTCTTATATACTAAGAACGATCAAGCTGACTCAAATCAAAGACTCAATAACTTTCACAATAGCTAAAGAGAAAAGCAGTATTTTGCATGTGAGTTCTCAACTGCTTAGAACAGAAATAATAATACTAAGACCGCATACTTCCTTAATTATTCTCTTATTGACTTATATCCAGTAAATTCTTATTCATTCTTTTAAAAATTCAAATTAAAGCAAAAAAATAAAAACTTTAATTTCTAAAACCATCTACATTCTCTCCCAAGTGTTAATTCTTATTCTTAAAAATTCTTCTCCTTCAATTTAACTCAATAATATATCAACTGAGAAACTTAAATGTAGATTTTATTCAAAAAGGAAGAAAAATAGTCCAAATAAATCAAAATTATTCAAGTGCCTTTTAATTTATTATCTTGTTATCTATTGGTAAAAATATTTTATATAAATATTTTAAAATTTTAAATGTGCAACATGAAATATTTATGTGAAACAAAAAGCAAAATATATTTTAGAAAGTTTATAACTCCCCAGAAATATAATTATGAAAATTATATGTACTTTCTGGAAAACCTTTTTTGTACCAACTATTAATTATTATTATTATTATTTTTTTTTTTTTGCAGTTTTGGCCAGGGCTAGGTTTGAACCTGCCACCTCTGGCATATGGGACCGGCACCCTACTCCTTTGAGCCACAGATGCTGCTCATCTATTAATTATTTTTGTTAGTGAAAATACAACAGTGAAAGGAGAAATAAAGTTACAATAGTTTATTCACATTGTTTTAATTTTCTTATATAAAAAGCAGTTGTGGATATGGAGATATGGTGAGATTAGAGCTTATTTTCCCTATCTGAACATAAAGTTCCACAGCTATTCATGCTTTTAAGTGTGTAACTACCAAAAAACAACCAACAAAACAAACAAAAACAGCACAACTAAATAAGATTTGATCAAATTTATTAAAAAAGCGAATAAGAAAGAACACTATATGCCTGCTGTCATGATTAACAATTAAATTTGTGTCATAGAGGAATAGCCTCAAAATTTGTTTTTTATTAAAATATATTTATAGTTAAATAAATTGTTAGTTCATTTTAAGGGCTTAGTAATAAAACAAAAAAAAATAAGATGAAGAAAAGATGTAAATTTTTTACAACATTTGATAAATTGACTTCTAAAAAAATTTTATGTATATATAATTAAACTGCAACAAATCTTGCAAAGACTGCTGAGTTGTTGTGTTTGGTATAGATATTCCTCATGTATAAGTTCTCTAATTTCTAAATACAACAGCAAAGAGCCCATTAATTTGAAAACCTCAGACATGGTATTTCTACTTATAGCAGAATTGCATTTGCCTCTGGATGGACCTTCCAGGCCATCCTCAGTACACACCAATGACTTGCAGTGTAGTTCCAGTGTAGCTCCAGTTCCCTCTGCTACTGGTACTCCAAAAATGTAGGGGTATTTGCCCCCTTACCAAT
This sequence comes from Galagoides demidoff, assembly GCA_963574575.1. NCBI lineage: Eukaryota > Metazoa > Chordata > Mammalia > Primates > Galagidae > Galagoides > Galagoides demidoff. The sequence continues at coordinate 21,828 of CAUYQV010012930.1, read as the reverse complement.
CACACCTATTTTCAAGGTTCACAAATGGGAGACTGCTATTTCCAGAAACTAGGAAATATTAAGTAGGGACAAGATTTGGGTAGTAATTCAAGTTTATACATATTATCATGCTAAGGGTTATTCCTTGATGCTCCTGATAAACTCCTGTCACAAGTTAACCTTTGTGTATTTTGATTCCATTTCAAGATAAATTCCTCACCTGTCTAAACTCTCTATACTCTATAAGTTGTCTCAACTTTCATTAACTTTCTTTCTTTATAAGTGCTTATAAGCATGTATGAAGACCTAAAAATTAATCCAAAAGAGATTTTTTTCTTTCTTTCTTTTTTTTTTTTACAGTTTTGGCCAGGGCTGGGCTTGAACCCACTACCCCCAGTATGTGGGGCCAGCACCCTATTCCTTGAGCCATGGGTGCCACCCCCAAAAGAGATTTTTTTTCTCCAATATAAAGGCAGTACATTTTTTGACATCTTACAATTTATCTTTACACAATGACCCCCCCCACACTATATTCGATTGTATTGATTGTAAATAGCTTTTTTCTTCATACATTTTATGACACTTTTCTGGTTGAAAGGGTCTCTCTTATCTTTCTGTAATGACTGCACCCTATTAAATATCACTTTAGTATAGAAAGTAAATTGTATCCCCTTCATTAGTGTTACAAAAGGAAATATATGGGTATTAAAAGTCCTAGACTATGATTGAGGTTCTGCAACTAATTTCCTACGGGAGTTGAAGTTCGTTATAATGCCTGGTCCTTACTGAAGGATAAAAAGTTAAAGATCTAGTTTTGAAATGTTATCAAATTTGTATTTTAATTACATGATAGTCTTTGTCAAGCTTTACTCTTATATTACTATGACAAACCCAGCTGTGAGAGAGAATGAAATATCTGATATCTTCAGCATTAACAGTAAGAGAAAAGTCAGAAACTGGGGGGTGTTAGGGCTCTCCAGAGAGGCAGAACTAATAAGCTATATATAAATAGATGGATATGGATATAGATGATACACACACACACACACACACAGGCATACCTAAGAGACATTACAGGTTTGGTTTGGTTCCAGATGATCACAATAAAGCAAATATAATAAATAAAGTCATCCAAATTTTTTGGTCTGCCAATGAAAATAAAAGTGATTGTTTATACTCTACCATAGTCTATGATGTATGCAATAGCATTGTGTGTAAAAAACATTGTACATACGTTAATTAGAAAATATTTTATTACTAAAATGTGCTAACAATCACCTGAGTCTTCAACAAGTAATCAGCTTGTTGCTTGGGAAGGTCTTACATCTGTGTTGATGGCTGATAACTAATTAGGGTGATTGTTGTTGAAGGTTGATTGGCTGTGGCTCTTTGTTAAAATAAGACAACAGTGAAGTTTTTGGCATTGATTGACTCTTCCTTTCATGAATGATTTCTCCATAGCATGTGATGCTGTTTGCTAGCATTTTATCCACAGTAGGATTTCTTTCAAAATCTGAGTCAATTCTTTTAAACCCTGCTGCTGCTTTACCAATTAAGTTTATGTAATATTCTTAATCCTCTGTTGTTATTTCAACAATGTTCATAGCATCTCCACTAAGAATAGATTTCATCTCAGGAAACCACATGTTTTGCTCATCCATAAAAAGTACCTAATCCATTTAAGTTTCATCATGACCCTGCAGCAATTCAATTACATCTTTAGGCTCCACTTCTAATTCTAGTTCTCTTGCTATTTCTACCACATTGGTAGTTACTTCCTCCACCAAAGTCTTAAACTCCTCAAAGTTACCCATGAAAGCCCATTAACTTCTTCAAAACTACTATTAATGTTGATATTTTATGCTATTCCTCTTCCTAAGAATCATGGATGTTAATATTAATTGCATAATATATTAATAATGTTTGCTGTCTTATATGGGTGTGGTGCTTGGTGTCCTAAAACAACTAAAATGGTAACATCAAAGATTACTGATCACAATAACAGATACAATACTAGTAAAAAAGTTTACAGTGTTGTGAGAATTACCTATTTGTGACACAGAGACACAAAATGAGCACATGCTGTTAGAAAAATTGTTCCAATAGACTTGCTTAATTCGAGTTTGCCACAAAAATTCAATTTGTTGAAACCTCAATATCTTCAAAGTGCAGTAAAGTGAAGCATAATAAAACAAGTCATGCCCGTATATAGATATAGAGTTTAGCTGTAGATACAGACATATGAGAGGAGATTTATCAAGGGAATTGTCTCACAAGATTATGGAGGCTGACAAACACAATAGGCTTTCTAAAAGCTAAAGAACATGACAAGCCAGTAGCACAGCTCAGTTAGATTTGGAAGGCCTGAGATCCAGGAAAGCCAATGGTGTCACTCTGTCCAAGGCCAAAGGCCTTAGGAGAGCCTTGTGAGGCCAGTGGTATAAGTGCCAAAGTCCAAAGCCCATAGAATTATAAAATGTGGAGTTCTTTTGTCTTTCTACAGGACACAAGGGCATTCTTCTCCCTGCTCCAAAAGAGCAAGAGCAAGAGCTTACCATCCTTTCCTGTTTTTATTCTATCTGGGCCTTCAGTGGTTGGACAGTGCCAACCCACATTGAGGGTATATCTTTCCCATGCATTTTACTAACTCACATGCTAATTTACTCTAAAAACACCCACACAGAGATACCCAGAAACAATGCTTCACCAGTCATTTGCAGACCTATCTTTCCAGTCACGCTGACACCTAAAATTAACCATCACAGTGGAGTTAGGTACACAATGTTACTCTGAAAAAGTTGAGGGAATCGAGAAGCTTATATTTTTATTTCATATTTTGATATGTTTTGTTAAACTGAAAGTAGATACTCAATTCCACTCTACCAAGCAATTACTTATTACATCTGGTATTTTGCAAAGAGACTTTCTCAATGCAAGTGTCACAAAGGATTTTTTAGATGTTAGCAATATGGTAGACTAGGAGATCCTATATCTCATTTCCCAACAAAAACAATAATTTAACCACTATCCATAGGAAAAAGTAGTCCTGTATTAGCTCTAGAGTACAATAAAGTAACAATAATGAGCATCACTCAGCGAGACCCTGCCACACATTAACACAAACATAGCTATAATATCAAGGTCATAAAAACTTACAGACTCCTTGTACAATGCTGTCCACATACGCACACCATAGGAAGTTTGTGAACTTAATTGTCAGACCTAGTGTATATGGTAGTAAACTCTGATTACAGGAGCACAAAATGTTGGGAAGAGGAAATAATTGCAAAATATTTGTACATAAGTGAAGTTAAACTGTCAACAATTTAAAACAGATGGCTATAACTGTGATGTAATTTATGCAAACCACAATGAGAAAACCTGTAATAGAGACATAAAAGGTAAAAAGAAAAGAATCAAAGTAAATCAATATACAAATCACGAGCAGCCAAGGAAGACCATGAGAGAGGAAGAGAGAATCAAAATGATTGCACAACAGACAGAAAACAAGTAACAGAATGGCAGTTCTAAGTTCTTCCCTGTCGATAATTACAAGTGTGAGTGGATTAAATTTACCAATCGAATGATACAGTCTGGCTGAATGGATAAAAAAAATAGTACAATTCTTTGTACATGAGACTGATTATAGGTTTAGGAAGACAGAGAGTCTAAAAATGAAGTAATGGGAAAAATGTTCCATAAAAATGGTAACCGAAATTTAGTAGACATGACTCTATTTGTGACAGAGAAAATAGACTTTGAGTCAAAAACTATCTTTAGGAAATAAGGAAGAAAAAATATGTAATGTTCAAAACTTAATTCAAGAGGAACATGCAATATATATATATATAATCAATTCAAGAAGAACAGGTAATAATTTTATATATATATGTATTATATATGCCACTGACATCATAATACCTAAGTATGTAAAAACTATTTACAGGTAATAATTTTATATATATATAGATAGATGTCACTGACATCATAATACCTAAATATGTAAAGACCATTTACATATCTGAGGGGGGAAGTGATAGCAGCACAGTTTTGTGAGACTTCTGTATTCCACTCTCAATAATGGATAGAACACATGGAGAGAAAATTAATAAACAGTGGACTTGAACAATAGTACAGACCCAGGGAACCCAACACACAGATATAGAACTTTGTATTCAACCACAGAACATATGCATTTTTCTTATGAGCGTGTGGAACATTCTTCAAGAAAGATCATATCATATCTCCCACACACACAAAAATTCTTAGAAAGGTTAAGACGATCTAAATCATTCCAAGTATTTTTCCAACCACAATGGAAGAAGGCTAGAAATTAGTGAGTACAGCAGTCCCCCTTTATCTGTGCATGTTATAGATCAAGACCTGCATTGGATGCCTGAAACTGCAAATCGTATTGAAACTTGAGTACACTAATCATCAGGGAATTTCAAGTGAAAACCACAACGTGTTATCACCTTATCACTGTCAGAATGAGCATTATTAAAAAGTCCAAAAAAAATTAGATGTTGGAGTGGATGCAGAGAGAAGAAAATGCTTACACATTGTGGGTGGAACTGCAAATTAGGACAACCTCTGTGGAAAACAGTATGGATATTCCCCCAAAGAAATAAATTTAGACTTACTGTTAAAATCAGCAATCCTACTACTGAGTATCTAAACAAAGGAAAAGAAGCCATTTCGTCAGAAAGATTTTGGTACCCAAACATTTATTGCAGCACTGTTCACAATTGCACAGATGTAGACACAAGGTAAGGGTCTCCCAATTTATGAGTGGTAAAGAAAATGTTAGATGTTGAACATAACATATATATATGTACACACTACAGAGTACTGCTCAGCCATAAAAAGGAATAAAATAATGTCTTTTGCAGCATCATGCATGGAAGCAGGGACCATTATCCTAAGTGAAGTATCTCAGAAATTAAAAAAAAAACCAACATATGTACTCCCTAATAATTGGACGCTAAATGATGGGCACAAAGAGATGAAAAAGACATTGGAAACCAAGGAGGTGGGAAGTTGGGAATGGTTGAGGAGTAAAATATTGGAAATTATATAGCTGGAAAATACACTGAATGAAAAATTTCCTAGCTGAGACCCATATACGACAAGGAGGTACAAACACAGCACCAAAGGTGGTGAGGCTTTGGATGGATGGAAGGGACAGAGGTTCTATTCTAAGAAGTGAATTTACTATTTCTCTGCTTGCAACAGATTTCAGGGCTGAGAATACTGGCATTCTTACACAGCTGAGACTAGCAGTCTCTAGGTATAAGTGATAATTTTTGCCTCCTTAAGAAGTCAAGACAGAGGGAGAGAAGACATGAAAAGTATTGTCATATCATTGATTTGTCCCTGGATATATTTGAGACAATCTAATATTAGTGACACATTTCTTAGATAATGGTTACCTCAGTTGAACTATATCTGATCATCTAGAATAGATCTATGTGTGATGATCTGAAACAGATTTAGGTAAGGATATTCTGAAAGCGTGGACCCTACATTCATGATGACGTGTGTATTAGAGAACAACAGCTGAGCGTATAACAAACCACTTGGAATGTAAATTATTAAAATGTTAGTGCAAAGAGCAAAAGAAGCATATTCTAATATCTGAGCAAAGTCCCTTAAAAATAAAAAAAAAGACAACTTTGTTTCCTGAATATAACCATATTATTTTCATGGAAAGAACATCATAATAATAGTGGAAGAACTACTCACTAATAAAAACAATAAAAATCATTTTTAGGTGTTTCCTGACAGTTACTTAGGTATTTTACACATTGTTTTCTAATATTTATAAGAACATCATGAAGTATTAGTTATTTTCTATTTTACAAAAATGTCTCATTGTTTTCTTATATCTCAACATCACAAAACTAATCAATGGCTGAAATGAAACCAAAGCAATAGTTTAAATTTAATTATTTTCAACGTACCTATAGTTTGCGATAGTCTCTCCCTCTTCCTGATATGAAAAAGCTCCTTTGTCTTGAGCTCTGCGTGTTGGGTTCTTTCTCTGTTACTTCCTTGGTTTAAGACACAGCTCAAGGGCCAAATTAATCTCATATTACATGTAAGAAAACTGTACATAAGTCAGGTTAGATAAGTTTATCACAGTAAGAAAGTTAACAAGAGACGGAGCTAGTATTCTAACTCTGTTTCATTCCACACCCATGCACTTTCCTCACTACGGTATTTGTTTATTACACTAAGATTATTTACATTAGGTCTTGAAATGGTAGAAAATTTATAGCCATAAACAAAGATGATAAAGATGCACACAAAGATTTGTATGTAGGGAAATAATTTATATTAATGTCTGACTTTGCTAATTTTGATTTTATGCTAAATTTTTGGTATTTTATACATTTGTGGTATTGCTGCTAAAAAACCAAAGCATTTTACTTGTTCACCTATTTTGTTTACTCCGAACTTAATAATAATATTTTTCACTTAGTTTAAATAGGAATTGATATATTTTAATCTCATTTTTAATAGTTTTATAATAACTTTCAAAATAGTATTTCATTGGTATTGTGAGTGCTATACTCCATATGATTAACATATGTGGGTTACTGTAAAAGTTTTCAGATGCACAAAAATCAAGAAACAGGCAGGTAGAAGTAAAGGAAGCCCTCCCAGCAACACCGATAAGGCAAACAAGTTCAAAGTTACACAGATCAATCAGAAAGGATGCTGTTAGCTGTGTTTCTTGGATATAAAATAATGGACCATAACATTGTCTGTCTCAAAACATTAGTAGTGACCTATGTCTTACATGTAGTGGAAATGTGGACAACACATATGAACATACCGAGGAACAGAAGGAGCCAATGGAAATGCTAGGTAAATATCTTTTATATTTCTATTTATTTTAGATGTTATATAAAATAAAGTACCAAGGAGAAAGTAAGCATGAGAAAAACTAGAATCGAGCTGTATTCCTGCTGAAAATGGGAGGTTGCATGTCTGAGTGCTTTAATTATCAACAGGAGAACAAGAAGGATAAACGCTGGGAGAAATTAGCAGCATCTGCTACAGTCTCCTTTCTTCATACGTCTCACCTTCTGCTATTATCCTAGGTCAGATCTTTTTTTTCCTCCTAGTCCACACTCTCCCATCAGATTTTCCTCTTTCATAAATTTGATAGAAAAATGATCCTATAATAGTATGTCTTTTGTTTATTCTTTATTACTAGTTTGTACTTTTAAAAGTTATATCTTCCTGTTATCATATTGGATTCATGGAGAAGGATACACTTACTTTTAGGCTTTATGTTTGTATTGGTAATTATCATTTTTAACATCTATAATTCTTCCTTAAAAGCCATCTTATGAAAAAAAACATTATTTTGTCCATTGTAAAACTAAAGAGGTTTTACTATATGCAGGGATGACTGAGACTGAAAGCATTTGGTTGATAATGACAGACACATTTAGAAGTTTATTACAGTGAGATGCAGCACTGCTTGGACACACCTGTTGTGTATGTGTCTCTGTGTGTATGAATGGGGAAGAGGTGGGTGAGATTGAAAGATCAGAAAATTCAAGGAGGTGAAGTGATGTTGGTGAAATTATTCCATGTCTAAAATGTATCCTACCTTTACTTGAATTAGGAATCCTGGGACATTAAATGATTATGAAATTTGAACTTGAAATTTTATGTGTTAAAGGCCTTGTGAGATAACAGTTATAAACAGCAATCTTTTATTCTCTACTGAACAAAGATGTGCAATTTTAGTTTTTGTCCATAGTATTTTCCTAGAGAGCTGGAAATTTCTACTCGCTCATTCGTACACTCTCTTACCCCAATCAAAAGTATTAATCACAATACTTTAATTAATATGCATCATATGCTAAGAAAGTGCTTTATATAAATCAACTCACTATTCTTACCAAGTAAATTACAAGATAGTTCGGTGGTATAATTGCTTTATTTTTTGAAGGGATAGCAGAACAAACATAGAAATTTTAAATACATTACAAAAAATTACAGGGCAAGTCAGCATAAGGAATTTAACCAAGGTCTTTCCTGGGAAATACTGTTGCAAGCAGAGAAATAGTAAATTCACTTCTTACAATAGAACCTCTGTCCCATCCATCCATTCCCGCCTTACCACCTTTGGGGCTGTGTTTGTACCTTCTTGTTGTATATGGGTCGCAGCTAGGGAATTTTTCATTCAGTGTATTTTCCAGCTGTATAATTCCCAGTTTGTTCTTATTATACTTTTCAATTCCATGTGGACATTTTTGTTTTTATTTTTAGCATATTATTTAATTCTTTGAATATATTTGTAATAGCTTCTTTGATGCTTTTTTTTTCAGCAAAACCAGTGTCAGAACTCAGTGAGAGTCAGTTTCTATAGCTTGTTTTTATATTTTGCTAAATATTGTTCATACTTTTCTATCTGTATGTTTACTAATTTGGGGTTGAAAACTGTACGTTGTAAATATCATCGCAGTGTCTCTGAATTTTGTACTGTTCTTACAAGGTATTTTATTTTTATTTACTTGCCTCTACTTAAACTGGAGAACTATCTTCTTTATAGGATGCAATTTTGTGTGTTTGTGTTCCTTTGGAGCTATTCTCTGTTTTCCGTGTAATTTAGTTTACCAGTCAGCCAATGATCAGGGCAGAGGCTAAAGGCTATGACCAGACATCTGGGGCCCTTGAGGCTTCGACCTCTGTCAGTGGAGTTGTATGTGGCTGCATAATGAATGGCGTGATGCAGCATGAAGGATGTGGCAAGTTCTGAAGTCTCACTAGGGTTTCAAGTTTTGCTACCAATTTCAGATCTCCTCCTCATATATGTAGTTTAGCAGCTAGCTGGGATTGAATGGCGAGTTTATGACGTCCGTGCTTCCGGCTTTCCCTCAATTCCAGGACCTGCTGTTAAATTTCTTCCTGAAATGCCATTTGCCTAAACTGAAATCAAATTTATTCCTGTAAACCTGATTCTTATTATTTTACTTTATTTTATTTATTTTATTTTTATTTTTTAAGACAGAGCCTCAAGCTGACCCCTTGGGTAGAGTGCTGTGGCATCACAGCTCACAGCAACCTCCAGTTCCTGGGCTCAAGCAAGTTTCCTGCCTCCGCCTCCCAAGTAGCTGGGACCACTGGCACACGCCACAGTGCCCAGCTATTTTTTGGTTGCAGCTGTCATTGTTGTCTGGCGGGCCGGGCTGGATTCGAACCTGCCACCTTAGGTGTATGTGGCTGGCGCCTTAGCCACTTGGAACCACAGGCGCTGAGTCAGTAAACCTGATTCTTACTTAATTTTTGTCGTGTGTGTGTGGGTGTGTGTGTGTGTGTGTGTGTTTTCTGTTTATTTTGAATCTGCCACTTTTAGCTTTGGTAAAAATGTATATTTTACCCCTGACACTGAACCAAACCAGTATTATAAAACTGCTGGTTTGCACGCATAGTTCCAAATTCAGACACCATATGCTTCTGATAAAACTGGGTTTTTGCATCCTGAGTTAGAGAGAAATAGAAGGCAAGAATCACACAAGCTTCTTATCTGGTACTGTACCAGTTTTATAGGAATACGCCCCTCTCTGTTTCCACTGTATTCTGCTTAATGCCCTGATTTTGTTATTTTTGACCTTGTTGTCCACTCTTATACCTTTCTTCTACATATGGAAATTCCCAAACTTCCTTCAGACTCCATTACTAGAAATATATTATCCCAAATGCATTTATGATAGAATTAATGTGCACAAATATGATTTAATAAAAAAAAAGTTCTACAAAGCTAATATAATGCTAATGAAACAGAAAAAAAATATATCAGTAGCCAAAATGGACAGTTGAGTGTAAAGAAAGTCAAGAAAATTTTGTAGAAAGATAAAAATTGTCATTATTGTGATACGTGTACGAATTACATAGTCTCTAGATATTTTTTCAAAATTGAACAGCTAAAATGTATATATAACAGTACCAGTACGTTCAAGAATTTTGCCTTGCTCAAAGAGAGGTGTGACCTTTGTCCTTGGATTCTGAGACGTCACCTCTTAAAGTCTTGGGACTTTTTTAAGTGATAGGAATGTTTTGTTTTTCATAGTGAGGCCCTGGTTAACACCTGATAGTCTAACAAAGTGACTTATGGAGGGTCCTTCGGGCCGCATGATAACAGACTGCTAAGGAGGGAGGTGGCGGAGAGACTGAGTTCAGGTGTGTGAACAATCAGTCAATGCATCATGTCCCCATAATGAAGCCCTAGTAAAAATTTTGGATACCATAGCTTGGATGAATTCCCTAGGGAGGCAATACTCCGTACATAATTGTCACACACTGGAGCCGGACTATAATGTGTACTGAGGACAACGGGAATTTTGTATCTAGAATCCTCCCAGGCACCTCCCTTGGCTGATTTAAGTGTATCCTTTCCCTGTAATAAGCCATAAGCGTGGCTATAATTCTCAATGAATTTTGTGATTCCTTCTGGCAAATTATTGAGCCTGAGAGTGTTTTTTGGAACCGCCTTTTGAACTTGTAAAATTTATCTAAATTTTATCTTAAAAACATAATATAAAAAAATAATAATCCTGGGAAGGATATGGTAAGGAGAAAACCAAATAATACAGGAATGGCATATTCCTGGTCGCTGTTGAGACTGGGTAATGAAAATTAAGATGGATGATATTTGTAATTTTATTAATATTTTTTAATTTTATATAATAAAATATTAAAATTCTCTCAGTCTTCAAAGTTTTCCCTTTAGACCAGGACGGCCCAAATAGACACAAAATTTAATTACGCTGTAACTTACTTATTTTTGCATTTACATACTGTAAGCAGTATTTTTGATAAGTAATGACAATAAAGGAAGCAATGAAATTAAGTCATTTGCTATTTCTTAATTAATTTCCATAAGGTTTATTTCATTATTTAGATCATAGTATTTTAGGTTATTCTTTGCCCATTTGCTTCATTTTTTCACTATGTAGTTACTTTGCTGAGTATCTCTGATCAATAAATTCTATTAAATATTCTTTAGAGCGTGGGCATGAAAGAACTGAAAAGAGTAACCAGATTCTCTGAACTGCAGAAGATGGAGATAAAGATAAGAATTGATTCAGCAGAAATTCCCTCTGGTCTTATGAATAGTCATCTACTTTCTATCACCTGCCACCTGGAGAGGTGGCTGCACAGCACCAGCCCTTGTCAAGTGACTGATTAGAAGTGAATGGTGCCTGAAATCTCTCGTCCATGCAGCAGATCAACAGAGCGTATCTCTAACAAATATCCGGCATCAGGGTCACCTGGGAACCACTGCAAAATGGGCATTCTTTTTATTGTATTTATTTCTTTATTTTCAAGATGGGCATTCCTGGACTGCATTGCCCAGATACTTAGAAGCAGTAGTTCTGGAGTGGAAGTCAGGTATATGTGCCTTAAAAACCTTCCCCATAGGGACTGAATGTGCAAAGAAGCATTTTATGATAGAAAAAAAAATAAGAGGGCAAAAATATAGGGTGTGAAGTGGGGAGCAAGGTATGAAGGAATGTGAAACCAGCCATATGGCAAAAGATTGTTTTACTCTGTCATTTATTTTCATATTTTCAAAAACTTTAGAAAATTCACGAAGACAGTAAATTTATTAAGATAATACTTTTATGGAACCTAGAGAAGAGGATAACTGCCCAAAAAGAATGGTAAAATTGAGAGAATCTCACATGGATACAGAAACAGAGAAAGTGAGAGAGTAAAACAGAAAATTGTGTAAGGCCATAAAAAGTTTGAGGACAGCATTGTACTTTCTTGGGCCATGGAATTGGGAGTTGAGTCCAGTTTAACCAGATCTCTGAAAGACTAGCTAGTGTGATAATTGGGTTATACAAAGTAAACATTTAAGGTCTCTATTTTCAGATTTTGCATTACAGCATCCTCAGAATGCAGTTTACGAGGATGCTGTAATGCATGTCTGCTACAATGCTCTCAACTTCTGTGAAAAAGGTCAAATCTTGAGTCGCAGGATCTACTCCAACCAGATACACATGCATGTATTTGTGCAGGTGTTGAGTTATCAACCTCTTTCAATGGCTCCAATCTGTGACCTTGTCAGATTCTGTTAACCTCCTCTCCTTTAACCTCCTTCCTTTCCTGCCAAGTTTATATCATCAATCAACTCAGAAACATTGAGACAACCCAACTCCAAGAAAACAATTGGTAGGAAGGGGACAGAGTGGTGATTATACTTTATTTTCTTGGAAGAACAATATCTTTGTAAACAAAAACGTCTGGGAAAAGGCATAAGCATATATGTATTTTTATAATGAAGAACTTCAAACACACAAAATGAGAGAGACTAGTATAATGAAACTCAGTGTTCCATTACCCAACTTGGACAATTAATGCATGGACAATCACGCTTTATCTACATTCATTTTCTCTCTCTTCTACCCAAGATACTTTTGAAGGAAAATCAAGATGTCACCTCATTTTGTCTGAAAATATTTCAGAATCTATCTCTAAATTCAAAGATTCACAGTATTATTATACCTCAGTATGAAAATACTTTTAATATCACGTGTGTTCATATCTCCCCAATTCTCTCATGAATTTTTAGAGTTTATTAAGCAAATATCCATAAAATTCCATAAATTGTGAAGTTTGATACAACTTTGTATGCTTCTTAAGACTTTGTGATTTGTTTAATTGAATAGGCTCAGATGTTCAACTAATTTGTACATAGCAGGACAAAGAGTTTTATCCTTATCATTCACTTGACTTCAATAGAAGTCTATAACTTTCCCAGTAAGCAATATGCTGGTAACTGCACTGAGATATGCAAATTTATTAAGTTAGGGGAGTGCTCATAACTTTCTCTTTTCTATATGATTTCACATATGAATGTTGAAAATTGTCACATGCTTTTTCTCATATCCCTGAAGTTAATTATGACTTAGTCCCCCAGAATTATTCTATAAATCTGAGACAATTCCAATGAGAGTGCGTCTGGAGGAGGATGTTCCCGGTTCTTGACTCCCAGAATGAGCACTGGTGCCAAACTGATGACAGAGCAATCACCATCAACGCACATTTGCTGCAGAACAAAAGCAAACAAACTAAGGAAAATGCACCTCAAGGACCCAGACCAGACAGGTCTCTCTACCTGAGGAGAGAAGAGAACTCAAGTGTGAACACACCTGTCTTCCATAGGCTGACTAAGCTATCCAGCTTATCCTTGCCTTTCCCATGGGAGGATTAGCTATTGCCTCCTCCCTTTGGGGGTAACTGACAGGCTGGGTTACCTAACAAAGTTCTTACCGCACGTGCAAGAACTAATGGGAATGAGAATCTGCAAGTTTAATCACTTGATAATGGGCCCTAACGGCCCAAGTTAGTGTAAGGTTGCTAGAAGCTTCTCGCTATCTGTTCTAACCACAATTAAGGTCCTAGTCTCCGTGCCTAGCTCTGCCCCTTACCCTGTGTCCCCGCCAGGAGAGAAGCTGGGGACTCAGTGGTTCTCCTCCCCCAGGCCTAGCTGCTCTGGCCCTACCTGGCCCTGGCCAGGAAAGAAGTGGGGGGGGTTGGCAAAAAGCCACGTGTCCCCCTCCTGCCCCAAGCAGAAGAAGGGAAGGTGGGGGCCAGACTGCACGTCTCCGCCCTTAGGTAAGGCAGCCCAGGAAGGCAGGCCCCCCAGGCTGACTAGGAGGCGCCTTGACAGGTGGCCTCCTCCATGGCAAGGAATGGGCCTGTTCAGCATGAACCTGGCTGTGTCTGATGCCACCTGAGTCAGGCCAGCACCTCCAGCAGTACCCAGAAGATTATTGTCTAAATTAAAAATAATATGAAGGGGTCACTTGGATGCTGCCAAAGAATAAGAAAGTACATCAGGTAAGCTCCAAACGATGCTGAAATAGCTTAAAAACCAAATTATTTAAGGAGATTTATTAAAAGTACTAAATAAATCAATGCACTTAAATGATGAAGTGTTGCCAGGTGTGGTACCTGTAAAATCCTAGTACTTTGGGAGGAACAGACGGAGGATTGCTTAAGGATAAAAGGAGCCCAACTAAGACCCCATCTCTACAAAATATAGAAAATTAGTTTGGCCTGGTGGGCTGTGCCTATGGTCCCAGCACCTCAGGAGGCTGCCACTACCTGCCTGCCTGGACAACAAAGCAAGACACTGCCAAAAAAAAAAAAAAAAAAAAAAAAGCAGAAAACCCCTAATGGGGAAATGCAAAACCATTTCAAGTCAATTTGAATTTTCCTATATGATAAAATTAATATTTTATCAACTGACGAAAGACAAATTTAAAAAATTCAGTGTTAGAGGACTGACAAGATGCTTAGAAAAGAGTATAATTAATTGGTTATGTCTATTTAATAAAATTTTATGCTAACTGTTAATATTTTTATAAAAATATTTTATATACTAATCAATTGAAAATAATATGAAATTATTCAGTAATTTTGAGGAATACTTTGGAGAATCTAAGAAAGAAAGGGCAAATAAAGGATTGATGACTAAAGAATGCTTTTATTTTCAGAACATGGGGGAGTAAAATGACATAAACTAAGTCTTATACAGTATTCCCATTGACAAGAAACTATTCAGTTGCCCCTTCAGTGACGTCCAAGTGATTAAGCTGTGATTCTCATGAGATGAATGTGGTAATGCAGTAAGAAAAGTGGTAGGTTGAGCTTCACTTGGAGGGAGAAATGAATTGTATATGGAGTCATGGTGGAGTTTTAAAAAATTGTGCAGGGAAGTGTAATTGAAATGATGAGGAAATTCAATGAGAACCTAAACAAAAACATTAAAAAACAACTGACATGACCAGAAAAAACTTAGGACTTACTAGTTAAGGCAAAACTCTTCTATTGCCCCATCATTTAACTGTAGTCCACGTAAATAAGCTAAACGTTCCTGTTTTCATATTGCTGCTCTTGTTCTGCTTGGGAGCAAGGATAGAAAAAACAGTAATCTGGGTTTGGATCCGTTGTGCCTTTGCCATAGACAGACTATTTCAGACACCTATTGGCTTAAAGGAACAACTATTTCTTTAACTCATAATTTCACAAGTTAGAAGTTTGAGGTGGGCTCAGCTGAACAGTTCTTCCTATCTAACTTGATGTAATTTATATCTCTCTGTCAACTGCCAGTCTATCATGTTGACAGTCTGAAAACATTTCTGAGAGACCATGAAAAACAGTCTCTAACAGTTTGTCAGGCTATTGTCAATATCTCCACTTCTCCCAACTTTAATTTTCTTCCTCCAGAGACTTTGTTTTGTTTGTTTCCATTGGTTCTGTTTTATTTTCATGTTGTACCGGTCAGTCTGCACCAAAATAGAAGCACCATAGATTGGGTGGCTTATATAACAACCAATTATTTCTTGTAATTCTGAAGGTTAGGAGGCCAGCTGATTTGGTTCCTGGGAAGGGTCCCCTTCCTGGTTTGTAGAGGGACATCATCTTGGTGCATCCTCACTTAATGAATGAGAGGGGGGAGAGAAAGGGGCAGCAGAGGGAGAGAGAAAGAGAGAGAGGAGAAAGAAAGTGAAACGTAGGGTGAGAGAGAGAGAGGGAAAACCTTAATGTCCCTTCTTAAAAGGGCACTGATTCCACCATGAAGGTACCACCTCATGACTTAATTACCTCCTAAAAACCTTTACTCTAAAAACCATCACTTTGGGGATTAGGATATGAATTTGGGGGGAACACAAACATTCTTCCCATACCACATGGATTTTTTTATTGGAAAAGGGAATATTCTTGTTCACTATGTCAAACTTAAAATTAGTTTGAGAATTATAAAATTTGAATGGATGTCTATAATATTCCAGACGTCACTTTGGCAATAATTCTATTAACCAGAGTAACAAGGAATAAGTATAGCTTTTAAAAGACATTTAACTTCTGATACTCAACTTTCAAACATTAAAATATATAAAATTCAATCTTTGGAGATGTTGAGAATAATTAGTGATAATACGACAGGATCTTAAAGATTATATTATCTATCTTCATTTAATAGGTGAGTGAATCAGATAAGAGGAATAGAACTTCTCCAGATGACTAATTAATAATAAAACAAATATTAGGGGACCATTTTTCTTTACTCTAAACCCCAATATCTCAAAAAATTAACTAACTATAAATAATGAGTATAATATTTTCATAATGTGTAGACCAATTTTATGGAGAAAATTCTATAGCATCTTGATGGAATTTTCAAAATGTCAGGGAATTTTTCCTAGTATGTTGTCTCTACTCATTGCTTAATTACTTGAATTATTCTGATTACTCATGTTCTATTTTAATATATATGTGTATTTTAAGTTATTTTAGTTAAAGCCCATAAATCATTTTAATTTCTTCCCAAAGTCATAGGATAGTATGGACATTTTAATAAATGGATAACACATTATTGTCCTTTAATAAGAGAGAGAAATAATTCTGGATAGGACATTGAGCTGTAGGACGAGCTCGTGTGAGGTACACCACAGATATCTTTGACAGCTAAAAGTTTGTATCAAGAAAAACAGAGAGGCTCTGCGCCTGTGGCTCAATCAGCTAGGGCACCAGCCATGTACACCTAAGGTGGCGGGTTCGAATCCCCAGCCCGGGCCCACCAAACAACAATGATGGCTGCAACCAAAAAAATGGCCAAGCGTTGTGGCGGGCGCCTGTGGTCCCAGCTACTTGGGAGGCAGAGGCAGGAGACTCGCTTGAGCCCAGGAGTTGGAGGTTGCTATGAGCTGTGATGCCATGGCACTCTACCCAGGGGGATAGCTTGAGGCTCCATCTCAAAAGGAAAAAAAAAATAAATAAATAAAGACAATATAACAGTGGTTAAGACCATGGTCTCTAGAGTCCAAATGCCTGTGTTTAAAACCTAGCTGTACTGCTTACTAGCAATAACAAGATTCTTGGGTTCTCCATTCCTGAGAATCCTCATTTTTAAAGTGGGAATAGTAATTCATTAGTTCCTACTTCATAAATTGTGAGAATTAAGTGAATTTATTTGTGTTAACATGTTCAGGATATTAAACGATGCATAATAGATGCTGTATTGGTCAAGGTGTTGCTAATTGCAGTGACCATAATGGATAGTATTGTGAAAGTAATCAGCCATATGACCAACCAACAATCTGGAAGAAAACTAGAGGCATAGCAGTAAGCTTTGTTAATATGAATAAAGAAGTAATTTGTTCCAGCAATTGGGGGAATAAATCTGAGAAGACTTTAATATTTAATTCAGACTTGGAAAAAAATAGCTAACATTTATTGAGGATTTTTATTCATCAGCTTATTTAATCCTCATAACTGAGGGTAGACAATATTTTCAGTACCATTTTGCAGATAGGGATACTGAAGCACAGAGATGATAGCTAAATTTAATTTAGCAGACATCAGAGAGCCAGGAAGTAGGATTTTTGATTTCAAATCAATCTGGCTCTAGAATTTATGTTAACTGCTATGCTGTACCATTCCTCTTAGAAGATTAAAAGGCTTTCCATGTGGAAATACACATGTTTAATTGTGTCTGAAGTGTTATTTGCATAACAGGGTGTACTGGAAAACCAAAATTTACAAGTTTCCACAAACCTGGGAAAAAGGTTAATTGTTCTGTAGCTATGGTAACATGGCAGTCAGAACCAGTTTTAAATGCGTTCAGTGCGTTCAATTAACCCCAGTCTATCTCAGCGAACACACTCTGCAAGCCAGCCAGTAATGTCAGCTCTTGCCTTTTGAAAGTCAGCAGTTAAGAAGACACTCCAATAAACAAGCTTCTACAGATGTGAAACTCTTAAGCTTTTAAGAGTCAGCAGTCCCAGAACCACGTTTCCTGATAACCATATATAAGAATAGTAGTACTCTTGGAAAGAATGTGCCTAACATAGCTTTTTCTTATTATAAAAAACAATAAATTCAGTTTTGCCTTTTTTATTTCAGATATTGAGATTTAGTCTGATTATCTGACAAAGACTGAAAAAGTAGAAGGAGACCTTGTCAACATGTAGCCAAGTGCCTTCTAAAGAAATTTAGATTTTATTTTTAAGATATCGGGGAGCTACTGGTGATTTTGTTCCAGATAAGAAATTTGGGGACTGGTTCAAGAAAGCTCACAGTTCTTCCATTAGAGGATAACTATATGGAAACAAGTTTAAAGTTCACTAACCACTGCTTTTTTGAGTCTTTTTATAAGAAGCCTTTCATTGACTTTATTTTCAACCATTTTCCTTCCCAGTTCATTAATGCTCATTCTTCCTGTATTTTTTACACCATTATGGTTTAAATGGAGTAACTTTCAATTTCATCTCAAACTAATTTTTCCCATTTACCATTTAGTTCCCCTCAGGTTGCTGGTGTTCCTAGATTCCGATTTGGGCCACCTGAAGACATGCCCCAAACAAGTTCTAGTCATTCTGATCTTGGCCAGCTTGCTTCTCAAGGAGGTAAATAGTTAAATAGACCCTTATGTTTCCTGGATTTTTATGTATTCCGTAATAAGCTATTATGATTTCAACTTTTTACCAAAGTACAAATACAAATATTTTACAAGTTGATACTTAAATAATCCCTTTGCTAATTTATGAAGAAAGCTATTTAATATACTTATTAAGCATTGCTTTACATATAAATCTTATCTTTCCAACAAAGTTGTTATTTCTTTGAGCATAGGGACTGGTTTTTACATTTGCATCTCTTCCAACTCCTAGAATAGTGTCATACTTCTATTAAGTATTCAATAATATTAAGTAATGTCAAGTATTGTTGAACCGATAAACATACACAGGTGCTACTAGCATTCTTCTGCTGAAAGAATTGCAGTATGTTTTCTGTTTACATTTTGACACATAACATTGCTGGGTAAAAGTATAAGACTAGTCATATGTTTTCTTCTAACACTATTTACAAAAAAAAAAAGTGTTCAAAATACGTGGATTCAAATGACTCCTAAATTAAGTAGTGGAAGTACTTTGTTTTCTGCCTTATCAATTATACTGTGTGTGGAATTGATTACCTCTTAATTTTCAGTTGGAATTTATATAACCCACTATATTTCTGGAAGCTCTCTGACATTTTATAAGTGAACATATTTAATAGAATGTATATTATTTTAATAATAAGCTCAAGACAAAAGCAGCCATTTTAAAAGTCACATAATATTTACTCATTTAGGATGTTAGTTCTAACACTGGAGGGCTCTACTAATAAGAAATTATAAGCTGACTTTATAAATTTGAAGTGTTATGTGACTTTGTATGTTAGGATAATTTCCTAGACTTCTAAATCACATCTAGGCTTAAATTGAAATGCCACTGCTTACTAACTTTCTCTGTTAGTTAATCAGCGTGTTTGAACTTTAGTTTTGTTAGCAAAAGAGAGATGATAAATACCTTACAGTTTTGGTAAGGGATAGTTGTTGGCATAGTATCTAGTTCACAGTTGGATATTTAATAAAGTTAGCTTGTACGAAACTAGTAGGAGCATTTTAGCAGATGTTTTAAGGGTGCTCTATTTAGTGTTAGGTAATTTAAAGCATTGGTTTAAATTGTATTTAAAATTTGAGAGATGAATTTTCATTTCATTGAACAGTTAAATTGTAAGCTTCAGCAAAGTTGTGTGCCTCTACTAATTAATGTTTCTCTTTCAGGTACCTGACATATTGACAGTTTTGTGTTCATTTAGTCATTCATTAATATTAAGACTTTTCTTTAGGTTTAGGAATGTATGAAACACCCCTCTTCCTAGCTCATGAGGAAGAGTCAGGTGGCCGAAGTGTTCCCACTACTCCTCTACAAGTGGCAGCCCCAGGTAGGGATCAGAAGCAGACTAATGGGATTTATTCCTTATTAGTAAAATGGAAACCTATAAAATACCTTCTGGCTAAAACTTTTATGAACTTAAAAGTTTTAATTTTTCATTTTTTTCTTTGTTTTTTAAGTGACTGTATTTACTGAGAGTACCACCTCTGATGCTTCAGAGCATGCCTCTCAGTCTGTTCCAATGGTGACAACCTCTACTGGCACTTTATCTACAACAAATGAAACAGCAACAGGTGATGATGGAGACGAAGTATTTGTGGAAGCAGAATCTGAAGGGTAATTTATTTTATAGTTTTTGCTTGCTTTAGACTCACCAGACTTATACAGTTGTTTTCCTTTAGCTGGGGAAAAAAATCTGTTAAGCTCTACTTTTAAGAGCATCCTACTAAAAATCTGAACCAGGCTGGGCATTGTGGCTCACTCCTGTAATCCTAGCACTCTGGGAGGCCGAGACAAAGTAGATTGCTTAGCCCAGGAGTTCCAGACCAGCCTGAGCAAAGTGATTCTTTTTTTCTATTTTCCAAAAATAGAAAAACTAGCCAGGCATTGTGATGGGCACCTGTAGTCCCAGCTGCTTGGGAGGCTAAGGCAAGAGGATCACTTGAACCCAAGAGTTTGAGTTTGCTGTGAGCTATGAGGCCATGGCACTCTAGTGAGGGTAACAAATAAACTCTGCCAAAAAAAAATAGAAATAATAACTGAACCAAACCATATACTTAAAAAGACTTTTACATATAGTAATATATTTTATAATTTGAAGATTATAGAAGACAAATAATTTTTAAAGCCATTATCTCCCTGAAAATTGTATGATGGATATATTCTAGATGAAAGTATTTTATTAAAAGTATTGGTCCCTTTCTACTAACATAGCTGCTAGAACTTTTGCTAAGAAAGTAGCCTTTCTGTGAAAATTAGGAATATTAGGAAATGACTCACTTTTCCATTTAGCAGTGGGCTCTGAAGAGATCCTGAGTCTTCTTCATTTGTGCACATTTATTTAAACTTTGGTGCCTGAAATACTGGCTTTATAAAAATTACAGATTTTCTAGTAGTTTTTGAGACAGAACTACATTTTTTTAATAACATAGCAGTTATAAAGAAAGTCTAACAAAAGTGTTTCATGACAAATCCTTTGGATTTTTTTTTTTTAAGCCAAAAGAAATGGCGTAACTTAATGGAAAGGGCCATGGACAGTGATCTTAAAGAGGTTATTTAACTGTAAAGATAGAACCTAATTCTTTATAAAATAAAAAATAATAATAATAATTGGACCACCTCATGATCAGAAGCATAGCCAGAAGTAGAACCCAGATTTCCTACGTGAACTCAAGAATTTTATTTTATTTAGCAACATTTTCATACAGTAGTTGTGGGCCAACTCTAGTATGTGAGGAAAAAAGTAGGTCAATTGTTACTCTTCAACATGGTGCTGCTTAACTTGATTTGGCACTTTTATACAGAAATTATCCATGTTACTGCTTAACTCATAACTGGTCAGCAGTGTGTTAATTTGGGGGATGGTAAAGACCCTGTTGTGAATACTAGCTTCCATTAACTATGTATCATGCATTCAAGGCTCTTTGTATGTTGTATCTAACCTACACATTATTAGTGCAAAGTGTTATGTACATTATACAAATGAAAAACCTCAGACTCAGAGCATTTTATAGTAACTTGCTTAGACTATACTATTGGTAACCAGCTCAAACTGGATTGGAAACCCTAATGTAAAATGCTCTTTACGTTTCACCAGCACTTCTCAATTTTAGCACATGCTTCTGAGAAATATCTCTCAGCTAAATTATTACTACTAACCACTGAAATAATGTAAACGGTTAAAAGAAACTAGAGCAGATGTGTGTTGTTCATATACTGACTCCCTCATTTGCTTCTTGAGTGGGAAAAAGATGGAGTTGTAACCATTTAGCTAGGAATTAAACATACCCAAAGCCTATCTCCAAGGGGGTAGAGCTCATGGGGAGTTACTGGTGTATTATTAGTAGTGTGACTAATTTTAAGTATTTTA
>CAUYQV010012929.1:0-15275 GCA_963574575.1 Galagoides demidoff | reverse complement strand
AGGCGCCCGCCACAACGCCCGGCCATTTTTTGGTTGCAGCCATCATTGTTGTTTGGCGGGCCCGGGCTGGGGATTCGAACCCGCCACCTTAGGTGTACGTGGCTGGCGCCTTAGCCGATTGAGCCACAGGCGCCGAGCCCTCACAGTCTTTTTTTATGCAGCTTGTGAAGTAAGAGGATTTTTACATTTTGGGGTGGGGGCCTTATGTGACTCACAAAGCCTAAAATATTTACTATTTGGTCTTTCATGGAAAAAGTTATATTGGTAGCAGGAGTAAAGACAGAAAGTCGCTCCAATTGTCATTTGTTTGTTCTAAGAGCAAATTCAGGAGTTACATACTTGCCTGAACATATACTTACTGCAACACTCCATACTAGATTGTAATGACAGCCCAATAGGAAAGGTGACAGTGACTCATATTATGACTAGCCTTCCTCTGAGAAAGTGTAGCAATTACATTTGTGATTTTTTTCATATCTTTTTTTCCAGAGAAAACACAAAGTAAAGCTAAGTTTATATTTTCTTGGTAGCCTTTATTCATCACACCAAGCACATCCCATAAGTCTCTATGAATAACAAGGTCTATAGTAGAAATGTGAGTGCTTTGGCATCTGGGCTTTTAATATATCTGGAGACTTTTATTAGCCCTCACAGGCTGGGTTCTGTTTGAGACTTTGTATTTTCCTTAAAATGTGTAGCTAAACAATAGAAAGTGAACAGAAAGTGGCACAGTTAGTGATTGGTTTCAGCTAGAGGAAATGATCATAAGCAATCTGTTCTTGAAACAAAGACCTCAGACTTCTGGCGGCATCCGTTGCTCAGTGAGTAGGGCGCCAGCCACATACACTGAGGCTGGTGTGTTTGAACTGGCCTGGGCCAGCTAAACAACAATGATAACTGCAACAACAAAAAAATGGTCAGACATTGTGGTGGACACCTGTAGTCCCAGCTACTCAGTAGGCTGAGGCAAGAGAATTGCTTAAGGCCAAGAGTTGGAGGTTGCACTCTACCCAGGGCAACAGCATGAGACTGTGTCTCAAAAAAAAGACCTCAGACTTCTCAAAGCAGTTTTCCTTAATCAGTTTCAGTTGTTGGAAAAGTCACACCTTCTTAACCATGTGGTTTATTTGTTAAAGCCACAGTCTTTATAATTTCTTAAAATAACTTTTTAAAATTAAGAGTATTTTTGCCCAAAATAGGATTTAAATTGTCACAGATTCTGCATGAGCATAGAGAAGAGAAATACCTTTATTTTTTAAATGTTTCTTTTAATGCTTTAACTTTCTACATGTAGCAGCCAAATTTAAAACTGGGGAAACTGAATAACAAAGGGAAATGAAATTAAATTTGAATAATAGAGGGAAATGAAATTAAAGTTTAAGTAGTTTAGATCCTACTAATTCATTCAGCTGTAGTTCCAGCTACTTGGGAAGCTGAGGCAAAGGAATTGCTTAAGCCCAAGAGTTTGAGGTTGCTGTGAGCTGTGATGCCACTGTACTCTACCAAGGGTGACATAGTGAGACTCAAAAAAAAAAAAAATTGTATATAGCTTAGATAGGGGATAGCATGACTCAGTGATGATTCTTTGTCAAATCTGTTGCATTTATTATTAGTTAAGATATCTAATTCATGATATTATTGGTTTATGAAAATAGAATAATACTGGTTTTTGTTTTTAATAATAGGATCAAGACAGCATCATATAACAAATTATTCGTGCTTTAAATACTATTGATATTATTTATTATTAGGAAGATAGAATTCTTTTTTCTTGAGACAGTCTTACTTTGTTGCCCCAGTAGAGTGCTGTGGCATCACAGCTCATGGCAACCTCCAACTTTCGGGCTTAAGAGATTCTCTTGCCTCAGCCTCCTGAGTTGCTGGGAATACAGGCGCCTGCCACAATGCTCGACTATTTTTTGTTGCAATTTTTATTGCTGTTTTAGCTGGCTGGGGCCAGTCTCGAACCCACCACACTTGGTATATGGGACCTGGGTGCTGCCCAGGAAGATAGAATTCTAAAGAAAGAGTCTTTGGTCAGTAAATTGAAAGTCCCAAAAGTGTACCAATATAGATAAAATCAGGAAGGGCAATCCTAGTACTCTCGGAGGTCAAGGCAGGTGGGTTGCTTGGGCTCAGGAGTTGCAGACCAGCCTAAGCAAGAATGAGACTCTGTCTCTACTAAGGAGGAAAAAAGCTAGCTGGGCATGGTGGTGCATTTCCAGATACTGAGGAGGTTAAGGCAAGAGGATCACTTGAGCCCAGGAGTTTGAGGTTGTTGTGAGCTAGGCTGACCCCATGGCACTCTAGCCTGGGCAACAAAGCAAGACGCTGTTACCAAAATATATACACACACACACACATATAGGGCGGAGCCTGTGGCTCAGTGAATAGGGCACTGGCCCCGTATACCGAGGCTGGTGGGTTCGAACCTGGCCCAGACCAAACTGCAACAAAAAATAGGCAGGTGTTGTGGCGGGCACCTGTAGTCCCAGCTACTTGGGAGGCTGAGGCAAGAGAATCGCCTAAGCCCAAGAGCTGAAGGTTGCTGTGAGCTGTGATGCTGTAGTACTCTATAGAGGGCGACAAAGTAAGACTCCGTCTCTTAAAAAAAAAAAAAAAAGAAAAATTATATATATATACACACACACACACACACACACACATATATAAAAATATATTCTGGTTGGTACAGAAAAAAAATAGAATCCATGATTTATTAGATATTTTCAATACAATAGTATAAAATAAGAGGACCTATGTTGCAGTGCCATGTGTTTATATCCCAGCTACTCAGGAGACTGAAGATAGAAAATCACTAAAGCCTAATAGTTCAAGACTAGCCTGAGCAATATAGCAAAACCCTATCTATAAAATAAAATAACAATGGGGAACTCCCTTATGTAAGTTGGCACTAAAAAGTAATTCCTAACTCCTGTCCCCCGTGCAAGTTAGACAACACATGAATAAGTAGAAAAAGGATATAGAATTTTAGGAAATTTGATATATGGAGGATTGATTATTGAATGATTTGGCTGTAGACAAATTGAGCTGGACCTTCAAACATGTATGGAATTAAAATGTATCAGATGGAAAAAAGGAGAGAATACTAATATACTGTACATTTTTTTGTAACTCAGTATAGGAATTGAAATTTTCAGCATATCCTTCTTTTCATTATTACAGATTCTATAGTCTATTCAGCCTTAAACCAGTTTTGCTATACCGAATAATTTTTAAAGAGTAACTAGATAAAATAGAATGTCCTAATATAAATGTAACTTTAGAAAACCCTATTGTATTACGTGACATACACTTAGAAGTTGTTGGAACCTCTTGTGTTAGAAAAGATTCAGCCTTTTCTTTAGTAATTTATTTATTTAAAAAATTATTGAGTGTTTACTGTGTTCTGTGAACAAGACTACTGTAGTAGTAGAAGGGTAGTAACTGGAAGTCTGTGTTCAAGTCAGTTAACATTAATCTTATAACCTTAGACAAGTCACTTAACACTTATGAAAGTATTCCTTCATGATAGTATGGGTATCAGATAACAGTCATGAAGTTTTTTTAAAAACTAAATAGTAGACTCAGTGCCTGTGGCTCAAGTGGCTAAGGCTGATCTGAGCTGGCAGGTTCGAATCCAGCCCAGGCCTGCCAAACAGCAATGACGACTGCAACCCCAAAATAGCCAGGCATTGTGGTGGGCGCCTATAGTCCCAGCTACTTGGGAGGCAGAGGCAGGAGTATCGGTTGAGCCTAGGAGTTGGAGGTTGCTGTGAGCCGTGATGCCACCGCACTCTACCCAGGGCTACAGCTTGAGGCTCTGTCTCAAAAAACAAAACAAAACAAAACAAAACTAAATAGTATCATGCACATATTGAGGATTAAGATAATAACAGATATTGATTCTTAAGAAAACATCTATTGATTGCATGCTATGTAAACAGGTATATAAATAGAGTAAAACTGCTATACAAGTAACAAAGTATTATAATAGTTACCTGCTGAGACAATAAAATTTCCAAAAGGAAATAGTACCTTTTTGTAGGAATGGAAATATTAATAAAATATTTCTAAGGGGGAACAGTACTAAGACAAGTTTGACTTTTCATTTTTATCTTTCAGAAGAGAGAAAATGAAAGGACAGTGTAAGGGCTGGGCTTAGTGGCTCATGCCTGTAATCCCAGCATTCTGGGAGGCCACGGCGGGTGGATTGCCTGAGCTCAGGAGTTCAAGACCAGCCTGAGCAAAGCAAAACCCCAACTCTACAAATAGAAAAACTAGCCAGGCATTGTGGCAGGTTCCTATAGTCCCAGCTACAGGGAAGCTGAGACAAGAGGATCACTTGAGCCCAAAAGTTTGAGGTTGCTATGATACGGCACTCAACTCCAAGGCAACTGAGACACTGTCTCAAAAAAAAAAAAAAAATCAAAGGACATACTAGTCTCCCTAAGGAGCCTAGATTAAAATAGTACATTATATACCAGATCCTAGTGTTTTAAGAGTAACATGGTGTTATTAGCAGTTTTCTCAGAGTTAGATATTTTTTCTGGCAAAAACATTGGCACATATGTTTTAGATATTGATTGTCACTTGCCACTTTCAATGAGGAATATTTTCAGTGGACTTCAAACTTTACCTAGTATTATACAGTCTGATCAATATATATGGATTTGAAAGAAAAATTTCCAAATTCACCATATATTGTATGTTTTCCACAATCCTGTTTTCCCTTTTAAAAAGCAAATAGAGGTTAAATCAATAAACACAAAAGCTGAAAAGAAAAAAATTTTCTAAGCTTTGTTGAAGCAGTCTGAACCATGATACTGTGATCATTCAGCAATATTTTAGCCCAGTTGTACAATGTGCACATTTGGGTACATCTCACTTTATTGTAAGTTTCAGAATAGCTCATGCAAAAATAATGCATATAAAATACCACATTTCGGCTCGGCACCTGTGGCTCAAGTGGCTAAGGCACCAGCCATATACACCTAAGGTGACAGGTTCGAATCCAGCCCAGGCCCGCCAAAGACAGCTGCAACCAAAAACTAGCTGGGCGTTGTGGTGGGCACCTGTGGTCCTAGCTACTTGGGAGGCTGAGGCAGGAGACTCACTTGAGCCCAGGAGTTGGAGGTTGCTGTGAGCTCTGATGCCACTGCACTCTACCCAGGGGGACAGCTTAAGGCTCTGTCTCAAAAAAAAAAAGAAAAGAAAAAAAATACCACATTTAAGGTTTGTTTGTTACATTTTGCTCATTTATCATTGCTCTCATTCTCTGTTGAGAAACAGAGATGCATGTGAATCTGCTGAACTAGTAAAAGGATTTCTTTACCTTTCTTACTTCCTCTTTGGCTGCACCAATGTACTGGAAGGACTGTTCTGTCAGTGGATGTGGAATGTGTTTCACAGGAGTATAGAGAATCTGGCAAATAGGAAAGTGAGAAAATAGTAAACTCTCAGGGACTGAAATATTTGTCAATGTAGAATTTAGTGTTCTCTGCACATGCAGGTTATGTTTTAAGCGAAAATAAACTGTGACTGAAAGAAAAATACTTTATTTCTGATTCCTCAGACTTATTTCTGAGCTAGCCTAAGGAAATGATATTAAATAGATTCTTAGTTATTTAACAAAAGAGAAGTTATTTAGTGTGTCTTTATGTTCACTTCCCTATATTAGATGTTCTTATTTACTCCAAAGCTTTAACTTTCAATATTATTGAGTTTAACTTTCCATGTATGCTTTTTTTCTTCTAGAAGCCACCAGTATCCAACAGGTCGATTTCTCTGAAGGAGGTATTCTCTTTGTAAATATGATGCAATATATTCTAAATCTTTTCCTTTACATTAGAAGCTATTTTGATAAGTGCATAAGTAGTAAGAGTAGAAAATAGTGGATTTTTTCTTCAGAAAGAAAAATTCATGTCTATCAGAACTGTTAAGTAGGCAAGTAACATAGGATAGAATCAGTGATGAATGAGGCTTTATGTATATTTAAAGGATCTTTTGCCGATTTGCAAAGCTAATTTGTTCCATTTCTGGCATGTACTGGCCTTTGATAATAGTATTAACATAATCACTTTTCTAAATACGCCTAACCAGTCTATGTTTGAGAAGTACAGGAGTAAAATTTGGTTCATCGTTAAGCCTAGCATAATCTGAGATTAGTTGCCTGCATAATAAAATATTTGTGTGTGGATATATGTACACTGCCTCTCCACTACAGATATATACCTACAAATGTTTTAAGTAAGATATACTTTGATCTTGTCTGAATTTATCTACACACTACGTATAGTTTTCATCTCTATAAACTAGAATTTTTCCATTCTTTAATGACTTTAATTTTTGACTCTTATGTTAAAGCCTTGTAGAACCTCTGTATGACCACCCAAGGGACTATAATAAAATGGTCAATATACAGAGGTAGTCAACATAAGGAACTAGGCCTACTGTACTGATTCATACATGTAGTGCATGTCTGGTCTATAAAAATTAGGTCAATCTATGGAGATGGTCAGTGTAGGGAAGTGGTCAGCTATGGAGGTTCTGCTGTATTTTAATTTAAAAGCCTTTATTTAATGTTGAATTATTTGTTTTTTAAATTTAGATCTTTTAAGCATTAGAACAAAGGTTATACTAGTATATTGTTTACTCTCTTTAGCGGAAACTGAAGAAGATGATCAAGAAACCTCTGACAGTGATGCCACTACTGTTAATGTCAAATCCATGGATTCTTATGAGTCTGGAGGTAAGATTGATTTATATACATAGGACTCTTCTCATAGGACCTATCTTTTTAGTTAAAACATAAAAATATTTTGTGAACTTCTTTTTTAGAAAATACTTTAAAATTTTTATTAAAAACAAGAAGTAATTCTTTTTTCTTGTTTTTTGTTTTTTTTGTTTAGACAAAGTTTCAAGCTATCACCCTGGGTAGAGTGCTGTGGTGTCACAGCTCACAGCAACCTCAAACTCTTGGGCTTAAATGAGTTTCTTGCCTCAGCCTCCAAAGTAGCTATAGCTACAAGTGCCCGCTACAACGCCTGGCTATTTTTTGGTCATAGTTGTCATTGTTGTTTGGCAGGCCTGGGCTGGATTTGAACCCACCAGCTCCTTTGTATGTGGCTGGCGCCCTAGCCACTGATCTGAAGGCACCAAGCTGAAGTAATTCTTCTTGAGATATCTATTTGAGATAGGGTCTTACTCTGTCTCACAGGCTGGAATGTAGTGGTATAATCATAGCTCACTGCAATCTCAGACTCCTGGACTGAGTCCACCTGCCTCAGCCTTCTGAGCATCTGGGACTGTAGGCACTTGCCACCATGCTCTGTTAATTTTTCTTTTTTGTAGAGATGGCAGCCTTGCTTTTGCTTAGTCTGATCTTGAACTCCTGGCCTCAGGTGATCCTCCCACTCTATTTCAGCCTCGTTGATCGTCCCACTCTGTTTCAGGCTCCGTGCTGGGATTACAAGAGTGAGCCACTATGCCTAGCCACAAATAACTCCTGAATACAAAATATCTTATTTTTCATAAATAAAAAAAGCAGGCCATAAGTTAGTTATTTATTTAGCTATATGATGACATTATATTACTAATCAGATATATACATGGAATCAAGAATTTTAATAAATATTAAAAGTATGCATAGTGTAGCTTTTAAAAGTAGAGTTATTTATTGTTCTGAATTTTGTAGAGGAACTGATCACATTAGCATCGGGACTCACTATACTATCAGAAGTGTTACTTAGCTATTAGGAAGTTTTAATATAATTAGATAACTACTTTTATCTCTGGATTGTTCTAATTTACACCAAGTTAATAATTAACAGTTTTGCGGCGGTGCCTGTGGCTTAGTGGGTAGGGCTCTGGCCAGCCCCATATACCAAGGTGGCAGGTTCAAACCCAGGCCCGGCAAAACTGCAACAAAAAAATATCCAGGCACTGTGGTGGGCGCCTGTAGTCCCAGCTACTTGGGAGGCTGAAGCAAGAGAATCCCTTAATGCCAAGAGTTGCTGTGAACTGTAACACTATGGCACTCTACTGAGGGTGACATAGTGAAACTCTGTCTAAAAAAAAAAAAAAAAAAAAGAACACTGATCTCACTAGATTATGTGGGCCAGTCATTAGCAAAGAGGTTCAAGAAGATCCATTAGCACAGGAAAAACATAATAGGATTTTATGTACATTTATTTTTTATTTTTGTTTTTAGAGACAGAGTCTTACTCTTTTGCCCAGGCCTGACTGAGTACAGTCGAATGATCATAGCTCACTGTGGCCTGAAACTCCCACTTCAGCCTCCCGGATTTTTAGAGACAGAGCCTTGCTATGTTGCCAAAGCTAGTCTTAGTTAATGTATTATTTCAGTTAGAAAGAAAAATGTTTCAGTGATTGATACTCAGAATTTTTTAGTAATAATAGTATACTATCAAAAATATGTAGCTACTATACCTTTATGTGTCAAATGCTTCTATTTCTAAAATAGCTATTTGATCACCTGTAAACAAATCTAGTTATAAATTCTACTTTTATATGGAGAAAATGTTTAAGAAAAGGAGACCAAAATGTATAATTTGTTGCCCAATTGTAGGAAAAATTTAAGGCAAAATGGAAATTAATAATCTCAAGAAGATCCATTGTTGTAAGCTTTTCAGAAGTTTCCCCAAACTCAAAGATTTCATTATTTCCTTACCTGGTGCCATTTTCTATATCTTACTTTTTTTTTTCTTTTTCTTTTTTTCTTTTTTTTTTTTATTTGGAGTCTCACTTTATTGCTCTCAGTAGAGTGCACAGCAACCTCAAACTCCTGGGTTTAAGCTATCCTCTTACTTAGCTATGACTACAGGCACCTGCCACAACGCCCAGCTGTTTTTTTAGAGACAAGGTTTTACTCTTGCTCAGGCTGATCTTGAACTCATGAGCTCAAAAAATCCATCTGCATCTGCCTCCCAGAGTGCTAGGATTACAGGCATGAGCCACCGTGCCCAGCTCCATTTTTTTCTTTAAAAAAATCCTTTAATTTTTTAGATGTGATGTGACTCTTTCGAAATTATGTGTTTTAAAGAAATTATGTACCCGAGTATTGGATTCCTGGGGTTTATCTGAATATTTTTGCTCTTTTGATTAAGTACTCATTATTCTCTTGTAAAATATAAATTTAAAGGTTAAATATGATTTATAATACAGTATT
This sequence comes from Galagoides demidoff, assembly GCA_963574575.1. Classification (NCBI taxonomy): domain Eukaryota; kingdom Metazoa; phylum Chordata; class Mammalia; order Primates; family Galagidae; genus Galagoides; species Galagoides demidoff. Next base: position 6,085 of record CAUYQV010012929.1, on the reverse strand, counting down.
TTTTTTTTTTTTTTACTTTTTAGATCAAATCAGTAGGTCATCTGGTCAATATCAAGAGTCATTTTGGCAGTCATCAAGAAGTAAGTAAATCCATGTGTACAGATCTACCTGTTGGCCTGATCAAATACTGTTCTTTATTTTTGAAGATCCTCTTTTGCAATTTTATATAAATATTGAAAAGGAGCAATAATCAATACTATACTAAAAAAACTCACTAATATCTACCTCTTAAGTTACTCTTCTCTATAACTAAGCCTGAATTTTAATTTAAGACACACGTAAAAAACACTACTTCTTTAAGTGACGAATGTAATAGAGTCTACTTCTATGGATGTATTCTAATAAAGACATAAAATATTTTATGTAGTATGGTTTCAACTCTATTACCAAAGTTTGGAAAGATGAATAAATAAGTGGTAAAGCACGTATAGTGAAAAGTTAAAGGTAAGCTAGGTAATGGGTATGTGAGTATTCATTATAAATGTTTTACAACTTAGCTTACAACTAACTTTGAAAATTTGCATGATCAAATGTTGAGAAAATGTAACAAAAAAAGATTGGAAAGTAATGTACTAAAATGCTAAGAATGATTTGGTCAGGATAATAGAATCATTGGTGACATTTCTCTTTTACTTTATTGTTTTCTGTTTTATAGTTTTTTCTTTTTCCATTTTTAAATCAAGTCTCTCAGAATTGGGCTTAATTATTAACCAACTGGAAATATCTTTGTATGTAAAATTTTCAAGAAAATTTTTTTTCTTCCACATCACTTGTTTTAAAAAAGAAAAAGTCTTTGGATATCTGTTTTATTTTTTTAAAGAGAAATTGGTGGGTTTTAATTTACCATATGTCTTTTTTATTTTCATTTAGGATGTTCTGGTATTCAGCAATAATGGAATATGGTTCATTTAGGATGTTCTGGTATTCAGCGATAATGGAATATGGTTCTTTATTTATTTCAGGTTAATGTGAGGGTACAAACAACCAAATCACAATATTTGCATTTGTTAGGTAGAGTTCCTTTGGTAGCTATATCCTACATCTAAAAGGTCTGCTGTATACCCCTACATTGTGCCCATTTATGGGACCACCCCAAGCTATATCCTACATCTAAAAGGTCTGCTGTATACCCCTACATTGTGCCCATTTATGGGACCACCCCAAGTCCCCCTCTCCCCTCTTTCGTTCCCCCTCATCCCACCTTGAACTGAAATGAGTTTTTCTCCTATGTGGGCACGAATTAGATCATCTGCTGGCTTCATATTAGTATCGAATACATTGGAGAATTGCTTTTCCATTCTTATGGTACTTGACTGAGAAGAATGTGTTTCAGCTCCATCCAGGTTGATACAAAAGATGTCAAGTCACCATCTTTTTATGGCTAAATAGTATTCCATGGTATGCATATACCACAGTTTGTCAGTCTATTCCTGAATTGAGGGGGATTTAGGTTGCTTCCATATCTTGGCGATTGTAAATAGAGCTGCGATAAACAATCTAATGCATGTGTCCTTATGATAAAATGATTTTTTTTCTTCTGGGTAGATGTTTAATAAAGGAATTATGGGGTCAAATAGGAGGTCTAATTTGAGTTCTTTGAGGATTCTCCATACTTCTTTCCAAAGAGGCTGTATTAGTTTGCAGTCCCTTAGATATCTGTTTTATAACTATTACGTTCACAGTTTTCTTTTCATGTATACACACACACACATATATATATATATTTTTTTAAATTTTAGTTTTTAGTAGGTTCTGGGTTAGTGACTATAAACTGAGACATAATGAATAAGCAGCTAAAACATAAAAAAAAAATCACTGGAGGTTGCTGTGAGCTGTGACACCATGGTACCATACCGAGGATGACAAAGTAAGACTCTCTTAAAGAAAAAAAAATTAACTTGTGGGAAATTACTCTTTGAATTATCTTTTATGTTTGCCCTGTTTTAATCCAAATCTTCGATCCTTGGAAACTCTTTAAATCTGTCTACCTATGTAAATAATGCTACCCATGCAATGAAATATTTATTTAGATATGAAAAATTAATTGGTTGTGTATTAATGAAAAGGTGATCGAGATATTAATTCATTGAATCAAAGATGCTGTTGATTTTATGTATCCACTTAAGCTATGGCAAACCATCAATTATGACATATAGCTCTAAATCAAAGACATTGTTTTAAGAAGTACTTCTTAGAATTTGATCAAGCAGTCCTCCTACCCTGGCCTCCCAAAGTCCTGGGATTATAGGCATGAATCACTGTGCCCACTCCTGGACTACCTGGATTTCTATCTTAGCCTTACTACTTTTAGATACAGTTTTGGGAAAATTGCCAATTTTGATTTTCCCTTTTAAAAAAAGTAGGGATAATAATATATTCCACATGAAGTATGAGGATTAAGTAAAATTATGCTCAATGGCTAGTAAACATTTAATACATTTGGCCATTATTTTGGTGATAATGTCCCTAAAGATGACTCCTTGTCTAATTTCTGAAAATTTTTAAGTTTAAAGCTGGAAAAAAACATTGGGTGGCACCCGTGACTCCAGGGAGCAGGGCGCCATATACCAGAAATGGTGGGTTCAAACCCAGCCCCTGCCAAAAACTGCAAAAAAAAAAAAAAAACAAACAAAAAAAAACTGGGAAAAAACCACATGAGTGTGCCAAAAAAATGTATACACATTTTAAGAAGGGAAAAAGCTGTATTAAAATTGTAATACTCAAGTTACATTTGACTTTTGCAATTATAAGAGGTGCTCAAAGGTGATTTGTATTTATCTTTTATTATTAGAATATATTGAGTATTACAGTTTTAATACAGTTTTTTTCTTCACTTAAGTATTACAATTTTAGTACAGTTTTTTTCCTTTCTTAAAATGCATATATATTTTTTTTTTTTTGGCATCGTGTGTGTGTGTGTGTGTGTGTGTGTGTGTGGAGAGAGAGAAAAATATTTGGAACTGATGAGAGGTTTGTGGTTTTGGTTTTCATTTGTGTGTGTGTTTTTTAATAGTATCTATAATAAATAAGCAAAATGTCTATGCAACCTTTTTGTTTGATTTGCAGGTATCCTATGATCTTACCTCTGTTTTCTGTTTCAGGTCAAGACTTAACAGCTCATAATAGGCGACCTTCAGCGCTGAGTAAGTAGTTGGTTGTCTTCTCATTATCCAGTCAATAAATTCTAACCTTGCCTTATTCTCCCAACTTAAAGTTCTGATAGAATTTTAAGTCATTTTACTCTTAGCCTCTTTAATATACCACACACTGGTACTACATGTGATAACATCTCTGTGATGTGAAAATGTGTTCAGGACTGTTTTACCACAAGGAATTTACTTCCAAGAGTAAAGTACAGCTGGGTATAGTGGCTTGTGCCTGTAATGCTAGCTACTTGGGAGGCTGAGGTGGGAGGATGGCTTGAGGCTTGAGTTTGAGATCAGCCTGGGCAACACAGTGAGATCTCATCTCTAAAACTGTTTTAAAAGTTAGCTAAGTACGGTGGTATAAGCCTGTAGTCTAGCTATTTGGGAGGCTGAGTGTTTGAGTATTGCTTGAGCCCAGGAGTTTAGGGATGCAGTGAGCTATAATGATGCAGCCACTATACTCCAGCCTAAGCAAAAGACTGAAACCCCATCTCTAAATAAATAAAGCAAGAAAGAGAGAGGAGGGGAGAGATAAATGGGTAACTTTTCTCCTTAAATAACATTAACATCTAATAAAATGGGGTTTTGGGGGTTTTTGTTTGTTTTGAGACAAAGTCTCACTATGTCGCCCTCTGTAGAGTGCTGTATCATCACAGCTCACAGCAACCTCAAACTCTTGGGCTTAAGCGATTCTCTTGCCTCACCCTCCCGAGTAGCTGGGACCACAGGCGCCTGCCACAATGCCTGGCTGTTTTTTGACTGCAGTTGTCATTGTTGTTCAGCGGGCTCAGGCTGGGCTTGAACCCACCAGCCTCAGGGCATGTGACTGGCACCCTACTTACTGAGCTATGGGTGCCAAGCCTGTAATGTTTTTGAATTCACGCATTCCTATACATCAGAGCAAAGAACTTGTACATACTTTTGTCTATTAGGTAATAAGGCTACCTGCTTTGTTGCAGTAGGAACTGATATGGTCCTTTGAAATTATCTTTTACTTTTGTAATAATGCTTTTATAATTTTCCTTCCTTAATTTTGCCTTTCTGATAAACTTATTATATATCACTGGGTATATAATAAGTTTATATATTTAGTATAAATATATAAACTCACTATATAAATATAGTGAAACTGTCTCAAAACAAAACAAAACCCCCATTTCATTAGATGTTAATGTATTATATTCCCAGTGATATATAGTAAGTTTATTTAGTATAAACTTCCAAAGTATGAAAAATGATATTTTGATGTATGTATTTGCTTCAGGCTTGGGACATCAAAAAAACTCTGAAGAATGGGTTAAACAAACTACAGGAATAAGGACTAGGAATCAAAGTAAGTAGATATCTCTATTGAAATAATTTTAAGTTTATTTATTGTGTGTTTCATGATAAAAAATATTTAGTTCTTGGCTGAGTGCTGGTGTTCAGTGGTTAGGGTGCTGGCCACATGCTCTGGGGCTGGTGGGTTTGAATCCAACCTGGGCCTGCTAAACAAAGCCGGGTGTTATGGCCAGCACCTATAGTCCCAGTTACTTGGGAGGCTTAAGGCAAGAGAATTGCTTGAGCCCAGGAGTTTGAGGTTGCTGTGAGCTATGATGCCACAGCATTTCTACCAAGGGTGACATAGTGAGATTCTGTCTCAATAAAAATAAAAAAAAATTTTAGTTCTTCAGATAAGCATTTAGGTTGTTTGGATTTCACTAGTAAAAGACAACTATGATGGCAGCGCCTGTGGCTCAAATGAGTACGATGCTGGCCCCACATGCCGGAGGTGGCAGGTTCAAACCCAGCCCTGGCCAAAAAAAAAAGACAACTATGATTACTAGTTTAGTAATTTTCATTTGCTTAGACTGGCAGCAGATGAGTTAGATGTAGAATATTAATAGTGATATAAAAAGACCGGTGGATGATGAATTTAGGCTTGAGACATCAGTTTTAGCAGCAGTACAATCTGTGTATAATGACATTCTGCTCTTTTGACTTTACCTGGGTTTTGTTTTTAGCAAACTTTGTATAAGTAACAGCTTGGAGCATCTTTGCATAATAATTATTTTACAAAATAAAGGCTGAAATCTGCAAATTGTTTTTTCATGTTTTGGTTTAGGATGGATTAAATATCACAGAATTTAAGAAATGTCACGAACTGATGTGATGAAATGATCATACTTTTAACTCAATGATCATACTTTGAACTTCGTGCCTATTGTAATTTCTGTAGAAATGTATCCACATTTTACTTTGACTTCATATAAAAATACCTTCCATATTCTGACCTTTAACCTCTGTCCCTTCTTTACTCATCTAACCACAACCACAATAGCTCTCAAGGTTATCTGGTATCCTGAACCTTTGTTTAAATAATATGCAAATCCCCATCCTGTATCCCTTCCTCATGGAATGATTACTTGGACAAGATAACTTCTCTGACATTCATCAGTAAAGTAGTAATGGTCACAATTCATTCTTTCTCAGCAGTAAGGTTTTATCTCACATATAAGCAAGTTCTTTAGCTGTCTAAAATCTAAAACTGAAATCACTCTTGCCCTTGCCTGGTTGGCTATCATTTCTTACTCCTATGAGTGTGTTCTTACTATTAGAAGACCATTTTATCTTCTCATTTGCTCTTCCTGACCTGTTATAGTTAGAAAACGAAATATCAATTATTTAGCTTATTAAAGTTATATTTATAACAAGAACAAAACATTAAAATTTGAAGACCTAAAACTCTTGGAAGTAAAAATGCGTGAGTTTTATTATATATATTGGGGAAAATTCAGAGGGTTCTGATATCATTTTTTAGTTCTTTTTTTTTTTTTTTTTTTGAGACAGAGCCTCAAGCTATCCCCCTGGGTAGAGTGCCATGGCATCACAGCTCATAGCAACCTCCAACTCCTGGGCTCAAGCGAGTCTCCTGCCTCCGCCTCCCAAGTAGCTGGGAC
>CAUYQV010012927.1:0-10837 GCA_963574575.1 Galagoides demidoff | reverse complement strand
GTCTGGTAGGGTGATTCCTCCTGCTTTGTTTTTATTCCTGAGTAATGTCTTAGCTATTCGAGGTCTTTTCTGGTTCCATATAAAGTGAAGTATTAATTTCTCAAGATCTTTAAAATATGACATTGGGACTTTAATGGGGATTACATTAAAATTGTATATTGTTTTGGGTAATATTGACATTTTAACAATGTTGATTCTTCCTAGCCATGAGCATGGTATATTTTTCCATTTGTCGACATTTTCGGCTGTTTCTTTTCTTAGAGTTTCATAGTTCTCTTTGTATAGGTCTTTCACATCCTTTGTTAGGTAAACTCCCAAATAGTTCATCTTCTTTGGCACTACTGTGAACGGAATAGAGTTATTGACTGTTTTTTCAGCTTGGCTGCTGTTGGTATATATAAAGGCTACAGATTTATGAGTGTTGATTTTGTATCCTGATACAGCACTGTATTCCTTGACCACTTCTAAGAGTTTTTTAGTTGAGTCCCTGGTGTTTTCCAGATATACAATCATATCATCTGCGAAAAGTGAAAGTTTGATCACTTCTGTTCCTATATGGATGCCCTTAATTCCCTTTTCTTCCCGAATTGCAGTAGCTAGAACTTCCATTACAATGTTAAATAGCAGTGGGGACAATGGGCAACCTGGGAATTTCTAACCAAGAAGCGGAGTAGAATCAGTGGAAGGAGAATTACTAAGAACACACATTTGGTGCGCTTCCAGGACTCTGGCTCATCTGATCAGGTTCTTGTTTGAACACAAGCCAAGGTGAACAGAAATCACATCAGGGATGGCAGAGGATAAGAAAACCTGAACTAATATAAGATAAAGGTATCAGGGATGAGGGCTTCCTGCTAAACTGACTTAGCAGGGTTCTTTGCTAAAAGTTAATTTTATACAGAAATACACAGATGAGCCTAACAGAAGATTTAAAATCTTGAATGAAGTTTGGACACCTATCATGATTGTCATGAATAAAGTTTTCCTTATCCTGGCTTAACTAGAACCATTGAATTATTCTTTATCACAAAGAGCTCAGCTAAATTACGTGTGTGTGTGTGTTTCATTATGCAGTTATACAATTATTGTGCACCATCATTTGGAATACTGACTCATGATCACTTTAAAATGAATAGTCACATAAACTTACTGAAAATGTTGATGTCTTTTCATTCTGTGAGGCTTCTCTTCCATTAGACTTAATAAATGGATAATATGAAACATTAAATAGTACCTTTTGTTAGAATTCGTGAATGAAATTAGCTCATATAGTTAAAAACCTGTCTATTGCTAAATGTTAATACATGTTATTGTTAAAATTACAATTTTTATTCCCACACAAAATGTAGTCTCACAGAACTTTTAATTTCACATAATGAATTATGATACTTCCAACATTTGTTTTACTTGGGTGAAATACTATATTTGTCAATTTCTAATTAATTCCTGTAAGTATCACATTTGCAACATGAAACTTATGGTTGGTAGATAATTTCACAAGTCAAGATTACCTAAAACTATTTGTTTTAAATTACAGTTTGAGAATTATGATTCAAAACACACTCTTCCATTGAAAATCCTTTTATATTATCTCCTAAATTCAGAACAAAGACTTCTTCCCCTTCCCAAACTACTGATTGATGTTATTTTTGAAGTAACACATAATTTTATGTTAGATCTTTGGCGAATGTGTATTTTGAAAAGTAAGAAAAATATAATATTTTGACAATCTATTGCACTGTAATGAAATACCACACAGACCTTAATAGCTTAAGACAGCAACCACTTACATGGTTCTGTGGGTAGGAAATTTGAATTAGTTCTGAGAGGTCTGTCTGGTGTGAAAAAGGCTTAGAATTACGAAGTTTTTTTAGTAATTAGGAATAGACTGAAGTTCACTGATGTATTGTGGTCAACTGCCGGGAATATCAGGACTGTCAGTTGGCTGGATGGTTGGTTGCATTCTCTGGCACACGGCCAGTCCACTCTCCAGCAGGTTAACTGAAACGTCAGACTGAGACAGTGGGTTTAACTGTATACTTCGTCTAAGGGACCCAATTTTAAACAGATGGCAGAATTTCAACAGTATTTAAAATGCAGTTACATGGCTCTGCTTTTGTCAGGTTTATTAATATATCAGTGGCCCAAAGATATCACGTGAGCAATTCATATTCAAGTAGTGGAGACAAACACTCTGTTTGTTAAGAGGCTCACAAAAGTCACATTGCAAGGCATGAATAATGGAGGCGAATATGCTTTTATAATTGATTGCATGTAATAATTATTTTTTATTTAACATAATTTGCCTTCAAAATCTTATTTTCCTAAGGAATCACCATTTTAATTTATTAAGAATAATGCTTTTCTATGATTTACGGAGATGATATAAATTAAGACTATAAGAATCATGCTTCTAGCTTTGTAGTAGAACCATGGATTATTTGTAAAAATTAAAAAATATTAATATGTTATAATAGTAGTGTCACAGTGCATTATAGGTTTTTAACTTTTTAGAAAACATTAGACATTGAATAGCCAGTCCAGTTGACTAGCTGATTTTATAATTGTATCTGTTACATAGGAAAAATTTTTATACATTTCAAAGTATTTGCATCTAATTTATGTAGATTATACAAAAATGTTTTAATTAAACTGTAATTACTAATATTTCTATACATACTTTATGAACCATTTTTTTCTTCAAGGGCTTCAAAATGCCATTCTATTTAAATAAAAATTGAGAGCAAAGAGTAACATAATTAAATAGTTTTTTTATTTCTTTAGCCTTATGGAGATTTGGATAAATTAAACAGTGAATTATAAATTAGGTATTTATCTTGAAGTAATTTGAGCTACATTGGTAAAGGTTTATCTTCATTTTTACTTTTTCCTTAAAAACTCTTGCTAAAATTATAAAATGAAGACACTCACTACCTGGAGAAATTCAATAGGAAGACGATGAGATAGATAACTTTTGTGTTTCTTTGCCATCTGGTTACCATGGAATCCATGGGCTTGAAATGAACTGCATCGTTGAGCTTGAACATGTGCCACAGAAACCATGAAAAAAGAAATCCTCCTGTATGACAGAAGATTACTGAAAATGTAGGTGTTAGAGGTGGGAGAAAGCAAGAATGTTCATGTGTTCATTTATCTCTCTTTTTTTTTATTTTGAGCTAATTAATATACAATAATATGATAGAATGGAAGGAGAACATCTGTAATATCTGAACCATTCCTCACATCAGAAGAGTAATAATGATTAAAGATGATTAAACAAGGCTAACACCAAGAGAGGTCTTTGTCCTCAATAAGCTGTAATCAAATGTTCACACTATTTTTGCATTATCTCAAGATAGAATATTATAGAAAATATAGGAAATATTAAAATTGTGCAAAAAAATTAAAATATGTTGCATTATCTCAAGATATAAAAGTATAGCAAATATGGGAAATAATAAAAATTGTGAAGAAAATGTGAATTTCATAAAGCAATTCAGTAGCTTGATTTGTCTTTTTGAATTTATGATTTACATATGTAATATAGAATTCTATTCAACTGCACTCATTAGTCACAGGTTTCCCTATAAGTAAAAGAGCCAACTTTATTCAACAGAATTATAAAGATGTCTGCTTCCCCAGGTTATTCAGTAAAAAACTGATAAACTTTTGTGAAGAAATTTAAAGATGTAATTAAGGTTGGTAATAGCTGAGCTTAAAATAGGGGTTGTAGTCTGTGTGAGCCCAATACAATTATATGAGCCATTGAAAGCAGAAGGAGAAGGCAAAAAAACATGGCGTATGAGGTCAGAGTCAAAAGAGGGCCAAAAGAAAGTGGAAGAGTTTCAAAACATGACAAGGATGCGACCATAGCTTTGAAGATGAAAGAAATGACCAAAAAGCCAAGGAACGAAGTAGGCCCGTTGACATCAAGAATAACTACCAACTAACAGTCAAGAAGAAAACTGTAATTTCAGTGCAGTGATTATAAAAACTGAACTCTGCTCACAACCTGAATAATGAAGGAAACAGATTTTCTTCTAAAGTCTCCACAAAAAAATATACTATATTGACAATGTAGTATACGCAAAGTACTACCTTGTTATATGCAAAGTCCATTCAACTGTTGACATACAGAATTTGTAGAAGTAAATTTTGGTTGTTTTAAGTGTATGGTAATTTGTTATTGTAACAGTAGAGAACCAAAATAATTACTGTGGAATTTGATGAAACACATTTAACCCTTTATTATGTTTTTAAATTATTTTTGCATCTTTCATGTATTACTCTGTTTGTTTATGCAGATAAATATAGAGAGAAGGGGAGAAAGAGAGAATAAAAATCTTTCTAGTGATTACCACCATTGTAACTGAATACATATCTCTGTGTTAATTTATTTGATATCTGTGACCCTTGATAGAAAGAAGACTCCATTCTTCATCCAAGGTCCATATCTTCACTGTTTATGAAATACCATGTCTGCGAATTGAAGAATTGCTGATTAAATTGATAAACGAATCAAACACAAGAAAAAATAAACACAATTGATAAATGAATCAAACACAAGAAAAAGATGTGAACTGTAAGTTTCACAGGTACAGAAATCAATAAAGATCTTAGAACTTGAGAGTATTGGTAAGTATATTTGGGTAATAAAATTAGAAAAGATTTTTTGAGTGAAGATGCTTCTCATTAAAAAATTGGTAGGATATTTAAGAACCACAATTGACAGGGGTGGTGTTGTAAGCAGAAGAAATCCAAGAAGACAGACAAAATTTTGTAAAGATTATTTATGATCATCACTGGGTTTCCGAGTGTAATATGTAGATCCCTGAGGCAAAGGTAAGAAGGATTCAGTTTACAAATGAAAACCATTGAGGTTTTCTGAGTTTTCATCAGTGAACCATGCCAAATTTGGACATTGCTGACATTTCTATCCCAAATTTAAATGTAATGATTCAGAATAATTAATTCCATTTTTTCTAAACAAATGAAATGTTTTATCTAAAAAAGTCCAACATTAACTGGGTGGCTCACATCAAAATTTTAAACTTCTTTTCCTTTTTTTTTTTAAGGTATGCAAAGTTTTTATTTTATTTTATTTTATTTTTGCAGTTTTGGCCAGGGGTGGCCTTGAACCCACCACCCCTGGTATATGGGGCCGGTGCCCTACTCCTTGAGCCACAGGCAGCACTCACATTTTTAAACTTACTTTTCATTAAATCATAACTATATACATTTATGGGGTATAATGTGATGATTTGATAATTTTTTTTTTCCTGTAGAAGGATTTAAAATCCTTAATCCTGTAGGTTAAAGGAATCAACTACAACCGTAGGCTTTATCTTACAAATGCAAACAATGCAAGCTAACTGAGTGTACTCTCATTTTAATCCTAAATTAAAAAAAAATCAGACACTTATAAGAGTAAATTACTCTTCCTTAGTGATAGTTTTTCTTCTGAGAAATAGAAACTTTACACCTTTATAAGGTTTTTACCGCAAAACTTTAAATAATTTCCTCTTAAATTATTAAAAATAAAATAGTCTTGTACTGAGATTGGTAAAGAAGCTTGAAGATACTGTACCATATTAGTATTCACACAATAGTGCAACCACTCTATTTCAATGTTATATTTTTGCTTTATTGAAGCAAATATATTTCACAAAAAGTAAAAAAAGTAAATAAATAAAATCTTTAATCCCAGGAATTGGGATTAATATTATGCCTAACCTAGAAATTTTGTCATAACAGATCTTTCTGTCTATCAAAGCACCTACCAGGAAGTCTTCTGTAATGTAGTCATTGAACTCATAGTGGTGGCGTCTGCCATCAGAAACAAAAAAAAATGGCAAAATTTTAAATACTGTCATTCACTATATATTGAACAGTGTGCCGTGTTGTAACATCTGCTCAGAAGAATACTAATAAGATATTTCATTTGGAAAATTCTAAGCTATTTTTAAATGTGTCTCATTATTTCAATGGATGTGTTAGTGGGCAAACTTTCTTCAATAGAAAATTTAAAATGGCAGCGTCCTGAAGTTTGAAATTTAAATCAGAATATGCTTTTGGAATATAAAGTAGATTCATATTTAGTGCATTAAATGCCATGAGAACTGACCATCCAATTCATGTGTTTAGCTGTATAAAGGTCCAAGGGACATTGGAAAACATTTAAAATGACATTTATAGAGGTGTTTCGGTTTATTTGTCTTTCCTACTTGGTCTAAAGTTAAAAAGAGAAGAAGTCAAGCTATATATTTTTTTCCAGATTTCTCTTTGCTGTGTGAAAAAAAATATATTCCCATACACAAATATATATTCACATGGAGGCAATAAAGAGGAGAAAAATGCACTTGGAAGGCCTTGTTTGAAATGTTTAAGTTTGGTTCAGAGAAGAGTAAAACTTTTGAATGGTCTAATTGAAACATCTGAAAGTTAGCATTCTGACTGCCATTGTGTGGCAACGATACACCCTATAAATAAATCACTTTTTGAGAATATTGGAACAAGTTATTTTATAAAAACATTCCTTTATTCCTTGAAAATAAACACAGGAGTAGGTGATACACAACCATTACTATATATCAAGCAGGAAAGATTTGAGCTTCAAGGTAATTAGAAATTAGTTAATGAGATATGTATGTACTCATCTGTCTAATTTTGAGAGTTCTATGATATTTTTGACAATATGATACTTTGTAAACATTTTATACTTGATTTCCACTTGATTTTTTAAAGGAAAAGGCACTCTGCTGTCTACAGATGATGTTAGAAAGGCAAAGCCTCCCTGAGATTATTTCTTCTGTGTGTCTTTGATCACATACAAAATGGTAAATCTTTCCGTGTGGGAAGGTTCCGTATGGTCATAAGCAGGAACACTTTCTCATGTTTGTCTTCATTAGTGTCCTTTGTCAACTTAGGGCACCAAGAATGGCAGAAGACAATAAGCAGAAATGACCACAAGCTGGTGAAATGGAAAGAGTAGGTACATTTATCAAGAATTAAAACTTGGGGCTCAGTGCCTGTAGCCAAAGAGGTTAGGCACAAGGCATGTACACCAGAGCTGGTAGGTTTGAATCCAGCCCAGGCCCACCAAACAACAATGACAAACAAAACCAAAAAATAGCCAGGCATTGTGGCAGGTTCCCATAGTCCCAGCTACTTAAGAGGCTGTGGCAAGAGAATCACTTAAGCCCAAGAGTTTGAGGTTGCTGTGAGCTGTGATGCTACACACAGTACTCTACTCAGGCTGACAACTTGAGACTCTGTCTCAAAAAAAAAAAAAAATTAAAACTAGGGAACTGGGCATCTGTCCTCAGGTCTAACTCAAAATAAAGGGATCAGAATGTAGGTGAATAGTGGATTCAATAAAGAGTCCCAGGAAGGACTGGACTCAATAACTTAAGACAGTTTGAGACACTATTTCACTTTCCCAGGTTCATGAAGACTGACCAGCAAATGGATGGTGGCCAAGTGGGTAGAATAAAATAGGAGTAATGTCTTAGAGGCATTCGGTGCTAGCAAAGTCAAAAGTACAACTCCTTGAAGAGAATCCTTTAAGCATGTCTTTCATGATTAATAGATAATATTTCCCATGTGAGATGTACACAAAGTTCTCCCACCAGGACTGACACGTTTTGTTCCCCAGTATATGTAAGTAAATCTGATTTAGTATTTCATGCTTAATTCTAGAAAGAACAAAAACTGCCTAATGCCCTATAATCTCCCTGGTCTCTTACTTGATACTTTAATTAAAAAGATCTTTCAAGCAGGTAATATTGTATTTAAAATGAGTTTGGGGGTAAAAATAACTTGGGAGCAGAAAAACATGGAGGTTTGCTAGAGGAAAAGAGGATGAATCCTGGGAACGGAGTTTTATTTTTCTGGTTAATGTGTGAAATTGGGAAAGTTACTTCATGCTTAGGGTCCGCAGATTTTGTATATGGATTATAAATGCTTTTCTGGCTTTTTTCTGCAGTATAATTGAAGCAGGAGGTGCAAAGAATAGAACTCATAAATGTCACTTTTCTTTAGTTTCCCGTTTCTTTTTGGTTTCTGAACTTCAAATTAGCCTCCAAAAAATCCAGCTTTTTAAGGGAAGCATTTTTTAAAAAGTAAAAGTAGGCACCACTTTCCAATATTTTTCTGCAATGATTTATAATTAGGATCATAAGTAATCTACCATAACCCACTAAAATACAAAGGTAAGGAAAACATTTACCCTTAAAATTATCTCCGTTCATGTATATATAGATATTATGTATTATGCTTCACCAGCTGATTTTAATTGTGAAATAAAGTGAAATTGAATTAGTGCAGTGAAAGCCTGAGATTTTAACTTACCATCACAAAACTGTTACACATAAAACTCTCCCTCTGCCTACTTATTCAAATAAAAAGGAGAGAAAGTAGAGATAATGAAAGAAATATATTTTTAAATGGTTATGTAAAACGTCAGTATAAGGCTAACTTTTTGTATTGGATCAGGGAAAATTTGATCATTTAGATAGAATTTAAATTAAAAAGTGCATAGTACTATAAATGGCATCAAATTTATGGGTTTGTATTCTCATTAATGATTACAACTACCATTTATGGAATGCACAGGAGAAAGTATTTTATATTTTTCCCCAAATCCTCTTTGTTTTTTGTTTTTTTTGAGACGGAGCCTCAAGCTATCCCCCTGGGTAGAGTGCCATGGCATCACAGCTCATAGCAACCTCCTACTCCTGGGCTCAAGCGAGTCACCTGCCTCCGCCTCCCAAGTAGCTGGGACCACAGGCACCTGCCACAATGCCCGGCCATTTTTTTTTTTTTTTTTTTTTTGGTTGCAGCCATCATTGTTGTTTGGTGCCCGGGCTGGGGATTCGAACCCGCCACCTTAGGTGTAAGTGGCTGGCGCCTTAGCTGATTGAGCCACAGGCGCTGCCCCCAAATCCTCTTTGAACCTCCATGTGCAAGTATTTTCATATTTGTCACACCCAGCTGAGAGAAATAAAGCTCAGAGCAGTTAGAGCCGTTATGTAACTAGCCCAATGTCATCCATCTATTAATACGGGACTTTAACTTCCTATGTGCTTTTACTTTCAAAAACAATTTTATTTTTCCGAATGATTTTATGATATAAGATGATCTACATGGTGATAAAGGACAGACAGACATATCTAAGGGCTTTTTATTGTCATTTATTTGTGGTGTTTGGACATAGTCTTATGTGCGTTACCCCCTCAACAACATCTTCCAGCTGTATTTAACCACTTACTATCTCTTGTTTTCAGGCTATGATTTGGAAAAGGCCTCATCCCTTTCATATATCACACGTTGGATTTTACATATAATTTTTGAATTGACGAAAATAAGATGAACCTGTCATAAACTTTTACCTGATATCTTAACTTGACTAGCACATTCCTGAGAACAAACTTTTTAAAATTGAAATATAATAATTATACTTATTTGTGGGTTAAAATGTGATGTTTCAGTACATGGAAAAATTATAAAATGATCAAATCAGCTAACTGGCATATCCATTCCCTCAAACATTGATAATTTCCTTATGGTGGGAACATGGAAAACCTTCTCTGTCGCGACCCATTGGGCTCCTATGGCCCTGGTCTCATTAGCACAGGAAGGAACCAGGTGAAAGGCGGATTAGAAGTACAAGCTTGTGGAAGGCGGGCTAGCCCTTACTTTCTGGGTAGCCCCGAGTAACCTCTGCACCAGCCTTTTATTGAAACGGAATGATACAGGTGAGGGGAGTAATTAACAATGGCTACCTGCTGAGGGCACGGGCTCCTTCACCATCAGGAGCTCCTGTGGACAAGTCACCCAATAGTCCACCCCTCAGCTGTAAATCATCTTGCTTAGCGGTCGTCTGTCTCTTGGAGTCCTCTACACTTCTCTTCTAGTTATAGCGATGTACGTGGTACCTTTTGGTTCATTAAACCAATAGAATACCAGAACTCAGTTTTTTTGTCTAACTATAAGTCTCCCTGATTCCATCCTGGGCTACTCCTTTGTTGTGTTCTAGTTTACTTCTAAAGTTTTTCTCCCAGGAATGTAGTTATTTATTTCTTGTTTTGATCCTGTTTTTATTTTTGGAGGGAGACACAAGCACCTCTAGTCAGCCATCTTTTAAAATATGTAGCCCCACCTTCACGCCCATGGCAACTTTACACACTTCTTGCATCTCTTACATTTTTAAAGTTTTTATGCCTGGATATATATTGTTATCATCCCACACAGCAGAGAGAAAATTGGACCTCACTTCAGATGTAATTAATTAATAGAAATCTATTAGGAATTTAATACACCTGCAGGTGCACCTACAGGAGGCTGTGTGGTAGGCCAACAAGTAGCCACAGAGGGCAAATTCAAAGGGCTTATATACTGTAATCTTGCTGAAGCAAGCACAGCTCAGCACACTCAGGGGTCACAAGGTAAAAGTACACATAACAACTCAGTATAACTCAAGGGTCACAAGGCAAGGGTACATATATTGGCTCATAGAGTGTTACACAACTCAGGGTGAGAATTCATGCTGATTTAGCTCATATAAGCAAATCACATTAAGGGTTACAAAATTCAGAACAGGGGTAAATATTACCTCATGGCCGTAAGATGGGATCACATAAGGGATACATAGTTCAGCACAAGTTGTGAAAGTTTCCAAAGAACTCGGGACTTTCCGTCTAGGGCTCAACCCCTCCCTGCGCTCAACCCCTCCCGGCATACTTCCTTAATTCAGACTGCTTCTCCACCCTTGAGGGGGCTGGGACTAAAAGGCTTAGGAGAAGTTTCCTTTTCAAGGGTAGGGGGCTTGTTCCCCACT
>CAUYQV010012924.1:0-10113 GCA_963574575.1 Galagoides demidoff | reverse complement strand
TGATGCAATTATTTGGTTATTTATTACACCTGCGCCGGGGACCGCTGCCCTGTGGGGCATTAAGTCCCAAATTGGTGGGCTGGTTTTCTTTTATACAATTTTTTTTTTTTTTTTTTTTTTTTTTTTTTGCGTAGTTAAGCAAGCAAGGTAATACAGAAGCAGAATGTTGTGGGTAGCTTGGGGCAGGGTTACAGCTTGGGTAACGCAGATTGGGTAGTGTTCCTCCATTGTTTGTCCACAGGGAACCTGGGTTTTTGTGTGAAACTTGGGACTTTCCATGCTTCCTCATTTTGAAGCCTTTTCTCAGAATCGACCCTGGAGGTGGGGGGCAGCTGAGGGAACGGGCTGGGAGCTTGCCCATTACAGTTGTTGGGGGCAAATATATCTTGCTATGCAAAATTGCTGAACAGGATTTTGTAGCTTTGAGAAGGTTCCAAGATCAAGGCTCCTGAGTAGAAAGGAACTTAGAAGTAAGAAGAGTATGTCCTAAGGGTTTTCAATACTAAATGCAAAGGCATTCATAGTGTTGGAAAAGCCTTATAAGATCACAGAGAAGCCAACAAGAGAAAAAAAAATAAAACCTTAGGAAAAACATTTCAATAAAGGGCTAAAGTAAATGGAAGCAGAAAAGGCATCAGCATTTTCAGAAACAACTAAATAAATCAAAAGCATGAATAGGATCTCAGAAGTCTCATGCAGCGGTGTTCTGTCTGTGTAAACATCCTCTTGGGTCTTGTGTTTGCCAGTAAAATTATAAATCCTGCCTTACTTCTGCCTGGGACAATATACAGACGACCCACTGCTTGTGTAGGTTTATTTCATTTTGTAGGATTTCCGAGGGCCGTGCCATTGGCGATGGTGTCAGCCACTCAGGATATGAGCTTCTCCCTGCATGGAAAAATCACAGCTTGGTTTCTCCAATTCCAGAAACGGTGAAAACATTTGAATTTTAGTGAGATGACTGGATTTAATTGGAACCCAAAGGAGAAATTCCCATTGGTGCCACCTGCCTCCAATATTCCTGAAGTTTGGGGGCTTACCTAGAAATCAGAACAAATTGTATTTTTCACGCTTCATTATTTCTCATCTAACAAAGTTTAGATCATTAGTTAAAAAAAAATAATAATGTGGCTTGGGGGCTGTACCTGTGGCTCAAAGGAGTAGGGCACTGGCCCCATATGCCAGAGGTGGCGGGTTCAAATTGAGCCCTGGCCAAAAACTGAAAATAATAATAATGATAACAACAATAATAATAATAATGTGGGTGTTTTTTTTTTTGCAGTTTTTGGGTGGGGCTGGGCTTGAACCCACCAACTCCAGCATATGGGGCCAGCACCCTACTCCTTTGAGCCACAGGCACCACTGATAATAATGTGGTTTTCACAAATGTTTTATCTTGCTCCCAACCTTAAAAGCTTTATAGAATCATAATGATGATTTTAAATGAATTGTGCACTCTTATTTTAAATGTATTTTATGTTTTCACTTTCAGTTATTATGGATACATAATACTTGTACATGTTTATGGGGCACCTGTGATATTTGATACAAACTTACAATGTGTATCTTCATAAATTATGAAATGGTAATAATAACAAATGTCCAGTTCTAGGGCAGGAGAAAGAACCTTATTCATATTAGTGCACTCTTACGAAAAGCTGAGGAGGAGTTTCATGTTCTAGAGCAGTGGTTTTCAACCTTCCTAATGCCGCGACCCTTTAATACAGTTCTGCATGTTGTGGTGACCCCCCCACCATAAAATTATTTTCGTCAAGGAAAGTCTAAATTCTGGACTGTTTGCTGAGTGAACGCACATGTCAGGGTTTCATGGAAACAAGCAGGAATGTTGAAGGAAGGCTTCAAACAAAAAAGGGCATTTGAGTGTCCTGTCCCCTTCTTTGTAACTTTGTTTTAAAATTTTTCAAGCATAAAACAACACTGATAGAATTTTAACATGAATATCCACTTTCCATGCAAATGGCGGTAGCAGAATACACCCTGTGAAGTTAATATTATGATGGAATTAACGGACCATTATTTTCATCATGCACCGATGAATCTATTCACTCATCCCTCCTACTTTTTGATTCACTTCAAGGCAAATTCAGACACGTTTCTCTTTAAATGCTTGCATCACACACAGTGCAGACATTAACAAATAGCTCTCTGAATACTTTGGTACACATCACAAGAGCTAGATTTTATATAGTGTTTGTTTATAGTTGTTGATGTAGCTTTTGCTTTTAGCTTTTGCAAAAAGCACTCACATCAAGTATACAGTCCATGAGTTTTTGTCATATATGTATATTTATATATGTCTATGACACCAAACCCCTTTCAAAATACAGAACTTTGCTGTCAACACAGAGATTCATTTCACTTCTTTCCCTGGACAACACCCACCACCTCCACCACGCCCTCAGAGTTCTCCTAGTATAGATTTGTTTTACCTACCACTTCTCATAAATGGAATAATGCAGCGTGCATTGTCTTTTGGAAGGCATTTTTCACTCAGCAAAAAGGTTTGTGAGATTAATCCACTTCTGGGTATTCTTACTTTGTTCCTTCCTCCCTTGGAGTCCGTAATTGCATAGAAATACCACAGTGGAGTTACTCATTTCCCAATGGGGGTACACTTGGATGATTTGTTCAAACTTTATTGAGGTGTAACTGATATAGCAAAAAAAAATGTACGTATTTACATACACCTGTTGATGAGTTTGGACAGGTGAGTTTTAGCTACTTCAGGTAAGTGGAATCCCTTGATATTTGCCCATCTGAGAATGGTTGATGGCAACAAGCATGACGTGTTCTAGACTTGTTTCTTTCTTTATTCCTTCCTTCCTTTCTTTCTTTCCTCCCTCCCTCTCTCCATCCTTTCCTGCCTCCCTCCCTTCCTTCCTTCCGTCCTCCCTCCATTCCTTCCTTCTTTCCTTCCCTAGCCTTCCATCCCTTTCTACAGCTGAATAACGCCCCATATCATGTACACTGCACATTTTTGCTAACCATTCATCTGTTCATGGGCATTTGCACTGTTTCCCCATCGCGGCTATTGTGAGGAATGCTGCCCGTGGACAAGTTTAAGTTGGACGCAGCTAGAAATAAGGCTATCTTATCCATATTCTTCTGAAGTCCATTTGGAAAAATACATTTCTATTTCTATCTGATACTTACACCCTGACTCTAACCTACTTGGCTTACCATTTGCAAGGTGTCATCGTTTCCCATCTATTTGTGTAAATCGTTTGTGGGTAGACTGTGGCTTGGTTTTTCTTATTGATCCGTTGAGAGAAGTTCCGTGTTTACCCAACTTGTTTATCCCATCAATATTTATGGTAATGTTTCAATGTCGTTTAATCCCAATCAACCACGTATGCATCTGCTGATTTGCACTTTTTTCCTAGCCTAGTTTTGGATTGCTTGAACGTTTTTGGATTCCATCTTAAGTACAGACTGGCTTCTTCTCCTGTCTTCATCGGGGAATCCATTATACACGGCTTTAGCTGTTCACAGACCACTTAATGTTGTAGCACGTCATATAAAATCTGGAAAACTAGAAACTATATATTTTCTTTTACCAACTCTCCTCCCATTTATTATACATTAAATAGGCCTGTATATATACCCAGACATTTAGCACTTCTGATACTGCTTATTCTTCCTAAATAAACTTTACTTCCAACTTTCAGGATGTCGTATAGCTCTGTTTTGCAGGTGATACAGTCCTACCTTTCTTTTATGAGATCATATCTTGGGTTGGCTTCATTCTTAAACAATGCTTTGGCTTGATACAAAACTTGGCTTTTTTTTTTTTCACCAGCTCTTCAAAAATGCACATCGGCAGAGATTCTGCCTTCCTGTAAGAGTTCACCAGAGAAGCTTCCTCATGGAGGACTCAGCGATGATTTGAATGGTAAGTGCTGTATCCCTCTCCCTCTTTCTGCTTTGAGGATTTTCTTTTTATCATTGTTTTTCAACACTTTGACTCTACTGTGTTTACACATGTTTTGTTCCTAGTGTTTATTCTCTGGGGGCTCATTAAACTTTTTTGATGTATAAAATTGTGTTTGCTGCTGCATCGGAGACATTTTTATTTAATTATATTTTCTGTAGACATTTTTTTTTCTCTCCTCCTCTTGGGACGCCAACCGTGTGTTGACTAGATTTTCCTTCTGCTGGTATTTTGCTCCAGGGGCTGGGTTTAGATACATATATTTTTCTTTCTTTCTTTTTTTTTTTTTTTTTTTGAGACAGAGCCTCAAGTTATCCCCCTGGGTAGAGTGCCATGGCATCACAGCTCACAGCAACCTCCAACTCCTGGGCTCAAGCGAGTCTCCTGCCTCCGCCTCCCAAGCAGCTGGACACAGGCGCCTGCCACAATGCCCGGCCATTTTTTGGTTGCAGCCATCATTGGTGTTTGGCGGGCCTGGGCTGGGGATTCGAACCCGCCACCTTAGGTGTATGTGGCTGGCGCCTTAGCCTATTGAGCCACAGGCACTGAGCCAGATACATATATTTTTCAATTTCTCTTCTCTTTCATTTTCATGCCGAAAAATTTCCAGAAACCCTCTTTATGATCAACTCCTCTTTCCTGTGACACGTCCTTGTGTCTGTGACGTCCCTTACCTGGTTCAGCTCTTGCATTTTTAAGTTCCAGGATTTCTGGCTGAATTTCTCCCACCTCCCTTTTGTTACTGGTTCTCTGCCAAGAAGCCCTACTTTCCTAGGCATGCTGAGCACATCTTTTTAGCAGTAGCATATATATAAAATGATCGTTAGAAAGCCCTTGTCTGGTAGTTCCGACATCTGGATCAACTTGATAGGAAGGAGGGGACAGTCATCTTGTGTTGGTCATCTTTTTTCTTGAGAAAGGATCACATATTCGTTGAAAATTCTGGGTTGAGTGGCAGTAATATTCTGTGCCTGAACATTGCGAGTGTTACGGTGTGGCAACGTGGGGTCTTATTTATTGCTATTAATTATGTGTGTGCCTGAACCAGACAATCAACTTGACTGCCCTTCCTCTTCTGCAGTTGGTGGAGGTGAGGCCAATCTCTCGTCCGGTGTTTGGTTTGTAGATGAGTAGATTTGTCTCTGCTTTGCATAGATGTGGGTCAGCCGGGCAGCTGAGGAAAGTGTACACACAGACTGAGGCTTCTGGTCTCTCTGGGTACAGTCTCCCCTCACTTTCCATAGTTTCCCTATATTCTGTCCTCTTTTTCTCCTGGCCAGAAAGACCAGGGGCTTCTGGCGGGAATTTTAGCATCAGTGCTCTGAAGTGTTCTTGGATTAAAACCTCTAAGAACGGAAAACCTGGCCTTGTGGTTTGCTGATTCCGAGTGTCGACTCCCCTCTCAAGTCAGCAGCCTTTACCATCTTTCCTTTCACTTCAGATAGTCTATTCTTGAGGTTTTATTCTTGTTGTCTGGCCATTTCTTGGTCTGGCAAGGGCTTAGTTGAACATGTAGAGGTGAAATTCCTGAGCTGACCTGATAAGGAACTTGAGAATCAGGTGAATAAAAGGGGGAGGCATTGTGTTTAAGATAGTGTGTCTATCACAGGTTCCCATGCAGACTTGGGTGGGCTGCAGGTGTGGTGGAAGATCCATGGTGTCCTGCTGGGGTTGGATCAAAATGGGAAGTGACCTATGAAGGCTGGAGATAGGTCAGCCTCCTAGCATGGCAGGGGTGAGTATCAAGGTTGTTTTTTTGTGATGGCTGAAAACTAGAGGCAGAACATAAGAAGGGGGGAAAGTGAGTCTCCTCAGCCACCTGTCATGGTCACAAAGGAGAAATATCCAGAATTGGGTCAGGGGGAAGAGACCGCAGGGACTGAGGCAGAGAAGCATGACGGAACCGGTCTTTTTACAAAATGTAAGAAGCGTGAGGTCATATATTGAAGGGCTCTGATGAAATGGAGTGAAAGGCCATCAGTTAATGAATGGATATATATCATGGGGTACGTTTGCACATGGAATATTATGTGGCCAAGAAAAGGAAAGATGTACAGATGCCTGCTACATCACAGATGCTCCTGGAAACATCAACATGTTAGTCACGACAGGGCACAAATCCAATTATATGCAATGTCCCAAACAGGCTAATGCCTTTCTCCCTGATTCCTCTCATGCTGCCGTTTTGCAGAATAAAATCCATATATGTTGACTCTCACCCTGGCACCTGCTTCTCAGAAGTTCTGGGGAGAAGGCAAGCATCTTTCGAAGCCTGCTGAAGTTGTACACCGGCTGTCTTTGACCAGATGTCTCCTCTACGGTCTGCGGCATGACACTGTCACCCATCCCTGATTTATCTCTCTTTCTTATTTGATTGCAAGACTCTGAAGCCAGGAACCTTTGCTCATCCCACAAATCTCCTTGTGGTGCACTCTTGATACTCAATAAATGCTGAGTGAGTGACTAAAAGCCCCTAGTCCATCAAGCTTGTGTAAGAGCGAAATTATACAGAAGCCAGCAGGAATATTCAAAAGGGGGAATGCTACGGTGTTGGTGGGAATGTCAGTAACACCGCTATGGAATGCAGTGTGGGTGTTCCTCAGAAAAGGAGAAATAGAACAACCATATGACTAAGCAACCCCATTGCTGGATATATATGCAAAAGAAAAGAAACCAGACCTCTAAGCATTATCTACAGCCTTATTCACAATTGCCAAGACATAAAATCAGCCCAAGCATCCACCAGTGGATAAGTGAATAAAGAAAATGTGTTCTATACACACAGGGGACTATTACTCAGCTGCAAAAAGAGGGAAATTCTGTCATTTGTAGAAACAGGGATGAAACTGGAGGTCATTATGTTATCATTATGTTAACGGAAATAAGCCAGGCACAGAAGGACAAATTTTCCACCTTCCCAGTCACATGCAGGTGGTAAAAATTAGAATAATTGATCTCACTGAAATATGGAGTAAAATGATGGCTATTTGGGCTGGGAAAGGGAGAGGAGAGAGGAGGAAAAGGGAGTTGGTTAATGGCACAGAAATACAGTTAGATGGGTGGCACCTGTGGCTCAAAGGAGTAGGACGCTGGCCCCATATATTGGAGGTGGCAAGTTCTAACCCAGCCCCAGCCCAAAAAAAACTGCAAAAAAACAAAAAAGAAACATAGTTAGATAAGAGTAATGAGATGTAGTATTCAGTAGCATAACAAGGCATCTATAGATAACAATAATTTATTGTGTATTTTAAAATAACTGAAATGGCAGAAAGGGAATATTCATAACACAAAGAAGTTATGAATGGGTGAGGTGATGAATACCGCAATTACCCTGCCCTAATCCTGGCACATTACAGGCCTGTATCAAAACATTACATGGACCAGGCATAGTGACTCAAGCCTGTAATTCCAGAACTCTGGGTGGCGAAGGCAGGTGAATCACCGGAGCTCAGGAGTTCAAGACCAGCCTGAACAAGAGTGAGAACCATGTCTCTACTAAGAAAAAAAAAAGGAAAAAAGAAAGAAAGAAAGAAAAGAAAAGAAAGAAAAGAAAAAAGGAAAAAAAAACTATTTGCGTGTTGTGGCAGGTGCCTGTAGGCCAGCTAAGGCAATATGATTGCTTAAGCCCAAGAGTTTGAGGTTGCTGTGAGCTATGATGCCACAGCACTCTACTCAGGGCCACAAAGTAAGATTATGTTTCAAAAAAAAAAAAAAAGTCACATGTACCACATACAACTCTTACATATCCATAATGATTAAAAGTCAAAAAATTTATAAAGTTTATTTATAAGTTATATAATGGTTAATTCTAGAGTAAACTGTCCCCCCATAGAAATCACTGTTATGAACTATGCTGATTTAGATTCTGGGCGTGGTAGGGCATGGTCCCTTGTCCTCTGTTATTGGTGACATTCTCGGCCAGTAGCCTTTGCAGACACTACAACTCCTTGTAGGCTATTTGTGCATCTGGCTAATTTAAACCACTTAAAGCCTTCAAAACAAAAGTTACTGGAGAGTGAAACCTGACGTAGTGACCTCCATCACTTCCACCAGGCTTCTTATGTCAGGAACGGCATCAGATGAACCATCTGTTCTACTTGTGTGACATCCTTTAGAAAGCCACAACTGTCCCCAAAAGAAAATTTGGAGCCCAGTTGCTGTTGCGATTCTAGTTGACATTTTCCAAATGGAATGGACATCCAGTCTCTTTGGAAATCTACCTTCGAAGAAACAGTAGCTAACATAGTATCCAGAGATGGAATGATTGGTTACGTCAGAATGGATTAATTTTGTCACAATAGAGAATGAATCATGGTATATCCTAGGTAATCCCTGAGGAGTTTGAAGGAAATGTAACTTGTGTAAACTAACAGTACTAGGTAATCTTCCTACAGGAACTGTACTGGATTCAGGAAAACTTTGCTACCAGGCTGCTATCCCAAACAAGCACAGGAATGCGTTTTCATTCTTCTATGAGATAAAACACATTGTATCCACGTGGGTGACGACTGTGGTGTTTGGCTGAAGGTATTTTGTGAGCACTGTGTTGGCTATAATGTGGCACGTTTCAAATAGCATTCCGTCCACTAATAAATGTTCACATACAAGATATTTCAAGGAAGAAATTCTCCTTCCAGTTATCCCCATGTGGCTGACAAGGTCACGGTATTTTTTTTTTTTAAGACACCATAATGAAAGAAATCTCAATTTTGAGCTGCATTTGCACATAGTGTGAGATTATACAAAATTGCGCCCATAATGAGACAATCTCTCTTATTTTACAGAAGGGCACTGCTGGGATTGTGGGGATGCGTGTCAGAGACAGGTCATCTCTCTGGAGCTGCATTTAATATATTTCATCTTGTAGTGTCTCTTAGTTGGAAGATTCAAAAATTACCTTTTATAGTATGGAGCCATTTCGTTCACAAAATGACCAAAAAAAAAATTTATTATTTGTCAGATAGTCCTAAGAATAATTTACATAAGTTTTTCAATGGCGCTCAATCTATTGTGTCTTGCCCTCTATGCAATCCACTTTTCTTCCTCAGTAGACTTAAACCAGTGTGTTTTATCTACCAGGTGTGCAAAGAAGCACTATGGTGACCTTACTGGGTCATCATAGATACTCAGTAATCATTGACATATTCCCCCCCAAAGCTCCAATCTCACATATTACGAAAGTTTGTGAATCCCACGTTTTAACATGAGACAGACATCAGGAACACACACAGACACCTGCCTTCTCATTGCGAGGCTATTTAATGTAGAACACACGGAGATTTGTGAACGAATCACCCAGCACATTGCACATACATCAGTTTTCTGGTTCCTGAAATTCCTTTTTTTAAGATTTTCATTGTGAAGCTTCGGACTTAACCCTATCCCCGGGCTTCTCCCGAAACTGGTCATTCCCTTTGGAACACAGAAGCAAGGTTTTGCTTTTCACATGGAGAATTTCTGGGTGTGCACGTGGTGTACCCTTTTGGGTGGGAGAAACTTGTTTTTGTGAGAGGAAGTTTCACCTCCAGAGAGCCCTGGTTCAGATGTCTGAAGGTAGCAAAGGAAGATGAAAATGTAGGTAAAGAGGAAATGGGGGGAGGGGGAATAAACCAAACTCAAGGAAGCCTTCGATAATAACAAATAATGATGATCAAGTAGCAGAGCAGTTATGGGAGTGTTGAAAGTGGAACGCAAAAAAACATGATATTTTATTTGAGGAGATATCACAGTTTGCAGAATAGCTACTGATTATATGGTTCCCATAATTCACACCTAGCCTTGGAATTCCTTTCCTATGAAGTTTAACCTCCTGTAAATCTGTAATTGTGCCGCCCGTATTGCTCATGCATCCATGCCTGCTAATTTGTGTCTTTAAGTTAATCTTAGAGTCATAAAATAATACCGAACATTTTCTTTTCTAAAATGACAATATCACTGTTAAGGAGTTTGAATTTTTTTTAATTTTTTTACTGAATGTTAACTATGTACATTAACGCACTTCTGGGGTACAGTGTGGGGTTTTCACATGCAATCCGAAATACTTCCATCAAACTGATCAACACAGCCTTCATGTCATTTTCTCAGTTATTGTTTTAAAACGTTCTCATTCTACTCTTAGAGAGATTCACTTGTACCTCTGTAAGATATACCTCAGAAATGGT
>CAUYQV010012922.1:0-34032 GCA_963574575.1 Galagoides demidoff | reverse complement strand
CTCTCACCCCTCTCTCCTTCCCACTCTCTGCTATTCCTTTCCCCCACCTACTTCCTCTTTCCCTTTCTCTCTGCTCTCTCCTTCCCCCAGCCCTCATGTATACTAGGTCGTTAATTGTCCTCATATCAAAATTGAGTACATGGGATTCATGCCTCTCCATTCTTTGGCACTTTTTTTGCAGTAATTCTCAGCCCTCGTCCCTCCTTTCTCTCTTCCTTTTCTTTTCCAGGAGTAAAGAAAGAGGATTTTGCGGGGACCCTCCCAGTGCCTCCTGCACTGGCAGGAGGTGGCCTTCCTTACGTGTAGGTGGCATCAGCGTCACTGCAGGAAGAGACAGGGCATGAAGCCTTTCAAATACACTCATTTATTGAGGGTCTTTTCCATCTGTAGGAATTAAGGTTTAGAGAGGGTGGGAAACCAGGAGTGGGTACTTTCAGATTTTCCCCTTACCTCCCTGCATTCCTGCTCGATAAATAAAATAGCCTTGTTTTAGTTCTTCATCTTATTGCTTTGGGCAAAGTAAAGGCTCTGAAATGAAATGAAAGGTAATGACAATAGAGTGTGCGTAAATTGCCAGAGAACACTTTCGAGTGGATGAGAGGTCTGTTTTATGGTCAAGCCTCTTAAACACTGGCAAAAAGGTTTTGGAGAAGGACGAGAGCTGCTGTCTCCTCAGCACCCTTTACATCTTAGAATGGCTGACACATACGAGATGGATAGAGGCAAAATGCCATCTCCTGTGGCCAAGAGGTGCCCATGGGGACATCCACCCCAGAGCAGGCTGGAGAGAAACGATGGAGGGATGATCTTTTCTCGGGAATCTAAATGTTTTTCTTCTCCTTTAGGGGGTGACAGGTGCTTTGACAGTTTTGATGAAAGATGCAATAAAACCAACTCTCATGCAGACCCTAGAAGTAAGTGGTCTTCTTTCCATAGTAATGTTCATAGAGCTTGTGTTAATTAAATTGCTTTTGTGTCACCACACAACAGGAGCACGCCTAGCCAGTGTGATGAAGGCTGGATGTTTCAGAGTTAAGCTTTTGGTTATCCCCCCCAAATTAAATGTATATTCATAGAGGCTTTGTTATGATCCATGTCATGGATTAATTGACCCAAGTAGAAGCTTTAGTCAATATCTGTTTAATATTTCAGTAGGTTATAAAGCCACATTTACATTCTGTTTTCTGTTTTGCATTTTTTAAATTTAATCTCTCAGTCATTAAGTTTTTGTTTGTTTGTTTTTGGTTTTGTTTATTTTACATTTCCAAGCAAAACACAGTGCATGCTAAGAAATGAGATACATATGCTATACTCCACTCTTTATTTTGAATATAGCTTGGCTCATTTTTTGTTTTTTTGTTTTTTATTTTTGTTTGTTTTGAGGAAGAGTTTGACCTTGTTGCCCTCAGTAGAGTGCTATAGCATCATAGCTCACAGCAACCTCAACCTCTTGGGCTCAAGTGATTCTCTTGCCTCAGCCTCCTAAGTAGCTGGGACGATAGTGCCCATCACAGTGCCTGGCTAGTTTTAGAGACAGGGTCCCACTCTTGCTCAGGCTGGTCTCGAGCTCCTGAACTCAAGCAATCTACCTGCCCCAGCCTCCCAGAGCGCTAGGATTACAGGCGTGAGCCCAGCCCCTTGCTCTTTTCTTTATTGAACTTAATTTTTTTTGTCAAATTATCTCTATTTTCATCTAGCTTTCTGCTCAGTCGTCGTATTAACTTGATTTAGTTATTGTCCAATTCCTTCCTCCTGGCTCTCATGAGACCCCGGGATTTGGGCCCAAAACAGTGTCAGGATCAGGCTGAGCAAAGAGACACAAGGAAAGAGCCGGGAGAATGGGAGGGGTTGGGAGGGCAGTTTGTCCTGCTGAGTGTTTTAACAACCGCACTGGGTGGTGAGGGGATCCCTGCGTTGTATATAACATTTGCCAGTCTCCATGGTGCGAATAATCCCACCTTCTCGCACCTCTAACATTATTTCCCACTCTGAAAGTGTAGTTTCCATTTAATGAATTAATTAGTAGGTTGGATTGCCCCAAGCAATTCTCACTATGCTCATTTTTTTTTTATGCCTGTCTTTCATTTAAGGCATAGGCTGTTTTAAGATTACTTTAAAAGATAATGGGCCTATTTTAAAAATAAAACAGCATTCACTTAAAATATTTGGATGCAGGAACTCTGCTACCATGATCCTGTGTGGTCACTCTGGATTTACTTAGCTAGTCATTGACGAGGAATCTACATTAGACAATAATCTAAAAATCATGGCTTGCTTTCAGGGTGTACTTGAGTACTTGCATTTGAACACACTTGATTGTCCCTCCCATAGGAGCTCCCCATGCTAGCTGCACTCCGGAAGATGTGCAAATACTAACTGACACCACCCCGACCCCAGCGAGCCAGAATGTCTGCGGGTAGTGCCTAGGTACCCCAGGTATACAGCCAGGCTGAGGACCCTGGGGAAGACTCAATTAAGACAAGAAACAAATGAGTGGTCTTATCACTTTCCCATGGGCCAGCCGTGGGCAGTACTGACAGAAACACCGTCTGCTGGAGTGTGCTGTCTGGTGTGGTGACCCCTGGCCACAGGTGGTTATTTCAATTTAAATTAATTGAATTTAAATAAAAGTTAAAATTTAGTCCTAGAGTCATTTTATCCACATTTCCACTTATGTATGCATTTAGTTATTAGAAAATTTTTTTCTTTTTTTGCAGTTTTTGGCTGGGGATGGGTTTGAACCCACCACCTCTGGCATATGGGGCTGGCGCCCTACTCCTTTGAGCCACAGACGCTGCCCCAGAAAATTTTTTTAGTAGCCACCTGGGGTAGGTGGCTGTGGTACTGGACAGTGTAGATGGAGACTCTTTTCAGTAGTTCAGGAATGTCCTTTGGACAGTGTCCTTTTAGAACCCTAGTAAGCAAACGAGGAATTGAAATATTAATCTTGTTTAATGCTAGAAAAGCCCATTATGAAGACTATTTATAGCTTCGTCATGATGAGAAGCCAAGATAGTTCCTGTATTACTTTCCTAAGTGTTCTGTGTATAAAATCTCTGAACTCACAATAAGCTATTTCATGCCTGAAAGTTATTCATAGAATTGAGACAGTACCTTTAACTCTACGTATTATATTTTATAACTCCTTCCATCACTGAGTGTGTTTGAATGTCTAACAATAATGTTCTCAAAATTATTTCTCAAATACAAATCTGGGAGTTTTAAAACTGAAGCTCAATTTAATTATTAATTTACTCTTTGACTTTGAAGAATTCCCTCTCTAGCCCTAACATTTCCCCTGTAAGGAGACACTTTATCTTTTTCTGTGACTTCTACCTAAAACAAAGCTATAAAATGCTTTTGCCAAGTAGAGAGTAGGATGGCAGTTACCAGAGGCTGGGAGCTGGTGAGGGTGTGGTGGGGAATGGGAAGAAGTTGACCAATGGGCACAAACTTTAGTTAGACAGGGGAGAGTACATTTTTAAGCTCTGCTGCACACCAAGGTGACTATAGTTAATAATAATGTATATTTCAAAAATACTTCAAGAATAGACTTTAAATGTTCTTATTACAAAAAAAAAAAAAGGTGAGATGATGGATATGTGAATTGGCCTTATATAATCATTCCATGAAGAATACATATATCAAAACATAACATTATACCCCATAAATATATATAATTCTTACTGTCAGTTAAATAAAAATTTAAATTAAAAATGCTTTTGTAATACATTAGCATATAATCTAAAAGGTAAGATAATGTAAAAGATACAAGTTCTTTTCTTCTGTAAATATTGCTGAGGGTGTGGTTATCTCAGGAACAGTGCTGTCTTTGTCCAATCCAGCCACACACTGTCACTTGTGCCCCCCTGGAACCCAGTGCACAGTGTTCCTCAGGCAGATGGCCTGGTGAGAGCTGTAGGCTGTAGAGGAGGGAAGCCAGCTACCTGTACAGGGTTGGAGCCTCTGACCTTGTTTGTGGTCAACTGTCACCAACTCCATCACTTATCACCGGTAGCAACCTTCTAGAATTGGCAAGATTAGATGATGTTAGAGATTTTCAAATTGTCTTCAGGGTTCTTAAAAGGATTATGTCTATAGAAGTGGGGAATGATGGTAAGATAGAGATTCTGACACTAAACATTCATGATACACATTAGATCCACATGGATATCTGGGTTTGCTGGTCTCAGGTTTATTAAGGGGTTTATTTCCATATCAATGTGTATGACCTTTATCAGGGCCTGTGTTATTTTCCCCTGTGACAACTTGGGGAGGAAACTTAGAGAACTCAGCGTAGTGGCTTTGATAAACTATCTTATTCGTTCTTAGAGATGACTTTTCTTTCTCTACGCTTTTGTTCAGCTTTCTCATCTTTCAGACGCAGTCGGCTAACAGCCCACTGTG
This sequence comes from Galagoides demidoff, assembly GCA_963574575.1. NCBI lineage: Eukaryota > Metazoa > Chordata > Mammalia > Primates > Galagidae > Galagoides > Galagoides demidoff. The sequence continues at coordinate 29,625 of CAUYQV010012922.1, read as the reverse complement.
GTTCCTGGGAATTTCTCAGGGCTCCCAGCACCCGATGCCCTGCATCACTCCCTGCCCTCCCCATGTCCCTGCAAGGGCAGCTTCTGTTTTCACAGATGTAGCCGAGGCCTCATCCACAGACCCCACTGGACCCAGCTGGGCTCTGAATAAAACCTGAACATTTTAATGCATGTGGATAAATTCTTCTTGGACAGGGTTAAGGTCTATTATCAATAAAGGAAAAGGGAGAAGTATGGAAATGGTATTTAAAATGAATACGTGGAGAGATTTTGCTTAAAGAATTAAAATCTGAAGTTTTTGATGATTCTCTTTTATTTCTTTTGTCCTTTTTATTAATAAGAATTACTCTTTAACTATGAGTGAAATTTGTCTTTGCTTTTATTATCTTAATAGTTACCAGATTTCTAATGTGGAAGACAATTAAACAATGAGAAAGACTTAGAATGTTTGAAAATCAAAGCAACAACTTTCCTACTAAAATAAAAACAGCTTATAAACTTGAGTATTACATAATTGGCCTTTCATGACATCCACAATTTATTGTCTTAATTTTTATGCTTCCTTTTGTGATTTGACTCATTTCTTTTCCTTTTTGTTTTGTTTGTTTGAGACTGAGGCTCACTCTGTTACCCAGGCTGAAGATCCATGGCCTCAGCCTAGCTCATAGCCTTCCTGGGTTCAAGGGATCCTCCTGCCTCCATCTTCTGAGTCGCTGGAACTATAAACATCTGCCATAATGCTCAGCTAATTTTTCTTCTATTTTTAATAGAGATAGGGTCTCGCTCTTGCTGAGGCTGTTCTCAAACTTGCTAAGGCTAAGGGATCCTCCCCTTTGGCCTCTCAGAGTGCTAGGATTACAGGCCGAGCCACTGTGCTCAACCATCAAATAATTTCTTAATTAAAGCAAATAAATACACCTCTTAAGACCTCAAAGTCTAACTCCATTCTATTCAAATATATAAGGCAGAGCAAAATGAAATTAGGTGAGTAGTTTTTGTGCTGGTCACTGAGGCAGCTAACACAAGGGCTTATCATAATTATAGAAGGAAAGGACTGTATTCTTATGGCTTTTTCTCCCTGGCTCAGCATCAAATTTACCGTGATACTATTCTGGAATACATAGGAAATCCATTCCTTTGACCAGATCAGTATGTTTAATGCTTTGTTTTGAAGATTCTATGTATTAAGTGTATGGTATTGATGAAAGTGGGATGACTTGATTGAGTCTTTAAATAGCCTGCATCCTTTGCCACCTTGCTGGACGCCAAGTTCATCTTTGTTTCTGTGTTTCCAGGGAACTTTGGGGATTTTGACTTGTTCTTCTGCTCCTCTAGGGGACACCTGTATTCGTGCACGCTGGCCCCTTTGCTAACATCGCTCATGGCAACTCTTCAGTGTTGGCTGATAAAATTGCCCTGAAACTGGTTGGTGAAGAAGGATTTGTGGGTAAGTCGTTTCTTTTCAATTTAGTTCTTGCAGAATATTGAAGAAATTGAAAACACGATGATTGCCCTAGAGTGATATCCGTACTGATATGAAATGTGTTCTTTTAGCCACACCCCCTTTCCTAGATGGTCTCAATATTGGAAAAGCCCTAAGGTCTGGTCTATAGTAGTGAAATTACGTTGTGGTTGAACTATAGATTCTGAAATAAAGCACATATGGTTTTGAATATAAGCTCAGATACTTTACAACCAAGTGACCTCAGACACATTTTATTACTACTGAGCCTCAGTTTGCTCATGTATAAAACTGTGATGCAGATACTGCATCAGGCTCAGCACCTGTAGCTCAGCGGCGAGGGCACCAGCCACATACACCAGAGCTGGGATTCAAACCCAGCCCGGGCCTGCCAAACAATAATGACAACTACAACACCAAAAAAAAATAACTGGGCATTGTGGCGGGTACCTGTAGTCCCAGCTACTTAGGAGGCTGAGGCAAGAGAATCACTAAAGCCCAAGAGTTGGAGGTTGCTGTGGGCAGTGATGCCATGATACTCTACCAAGGGTGACATAGTGAGATTCTGTCTCAAAAAAAAAAAAAAAAAAAAAAAAACTATTACATCAAACCATATAGGGTTGTTGTGAAAACTAAATGAGATCATTTAGCTACTCAGCAGGTATGGATAGAGAACCCACCCCCTACAAAGACTGCGCCTAGATCTAGGGACATAGCAGTGAGTGAAGCAGACTGAGCACAGCTTCCCACTTATTTGTGTCCCAGCAGCTCTAGAGGCTGAAACGATAGAATCATTTGAGGTCATAGTTCAAGTCCAGCCTAAGCAACGTAGCAAGACCTCATCTCTATTTTTTAAAATTAAAAAATGAAGAACCAGACCTAGTCCCTGCCCTCCTGGAGCATACTGTCTAATGGCACATACACTTGAAACACTTACAAACCAATGGGCATGGCAGGGGACTGTGTAGTAGGAGAAAGTGGTCATTGAATGTTAATGTTAGCAAATACTGCTCTTACTGTGTGGCAGTAATGACGTGACATGAAGTCAGTTTTCTCCTTGCTTACGTGTCCTAACGGAGGTGAGATTCCCAGCTAATAGACTTAGGAATCATAATTGGCAGGACTCTTTGCTGCCTTCCAGCTCTTTGTAGAACCTGCTCCTGTTTGGCTTTTGTTGTATATTCAGCTGGACAGAAGGGACAGCCATCACAGAGCCTATTCAGCCATTACCAGCCGCAGTCTCACCCAGGGTATTAAGGCTTCAAGGAGACAAACAAAAAACCCCCAAACACAGGCATTCACAGAGCAGTACCTCAATTTCACATCTGAGGGATTATGTTGGCTAATTTCACATGCTAACAGATAAATACCATTAACCGTATGTCTGCCTTAATCTGGGACAGCAATCTCTTCTCTCACACTTATTAGCAACCTTGGATCAAACTCAGAAGTGAGTTTTATTCCTAGAAAAGATGGTGCTGGATACATGAGCTTAGCTCTGCAGTCTTACACTCAGACATCATGAAGTTCATTCAGGGTTATTGAGACTCTTCAAGAATTCCTATTAGGGTGGTGCCTGTGGTTCAAAAGGGTAGGGCACCACGCCCATATACCAAAGGTGGCGGGTTCAAACCCAGCCCTGGACAAAAAAAAAAAAAAAAAAAAAGAATTCCTGATAGGTAGTCGGGATGTACTTGTATAGACGAGGATTTATGTAGTTCCAGTCCTCAAAGGTCTGCCTTCTCCAGCTCTCGTGTACTTTGCTGCCTCAGTATCAAGTCATCTACTAGAGTGGCTAGACGCTGTCTCAGTGGATTTGCTCGATTGATCGCTGCGTAATTGTAGAGCTAATGGAAAAGGAGGCTGGGGGGTTGGCGGGCACTGAAAGGTTGGGAGCTTAAGTGAAGTGGTAGTGCTGAGCTTCTAAAGGAAAGCGCTCCATTTTATGCTGACAGCGCTCTCTCCCCCCACAGCTGTCCTTTGTTAGACACATATTTGCAAAATATTTGTAAAGGTAGAAGGTGCTGGTGTATGCAGAGCACAAACTAGCTCTCTACGTGACCTTGGACGAGCCATTAGTCTCCTGGGGTGTGTCCCCTGTAGACATTCTCATCTGGAAAATGGCAAGGTGGACCAGATGTGGAGCTGCATTTGGATGGGGAGCCGTGGGATCAGGGCCTACCTGGAAGCACGCTACGATTGATGTGATTGCCTCCTTTGATAAAAGGAGAACACCTGTGTGATGGTGCGTCAGTGAATAGTATCAGATGAGAACACGCTTGGTGAAGCACGGAGGGCCATGCACAGCTCGGCACTGTTGTTAATTACTCCTGTGAACCCTTCCAACCCACGCGGCTGTGAGTGGGGAAGCTTCCAGACGGATTCGACGTTCTGTCTCACCTCAGAATTTTAAGTTATGTAACCTTAAGCAGGTTAACCTGTCTCTGCCTCAGTTTTCTTACCTGGAAAATAGTGATTTTGAAGGGCCTTGCCTCGTGATTGAAATAGGGTTTAAATGAGCTCGTGTCAAATCCGGGCACCTGACACAGGGTGTGACTCCATAACTACTTGACTGGTGAAGGTTACATTTCCTTTTTTGAATTTAGTTTGTTTTAGGGGGAACTGTAACTTTACATTCATTTATGTGTAATTACTCAAGACTATACTTAACAGGCACTTGCGGTTTGTGGGCCTTTTTTGAAAAACTGAAGTTGTGAACTTTATTACAAATTAAAAATAAAGGTCTTGAAAAATCTCATTTACCAGATATGGAACAATTTAACAACCTTCAAAGATGTACTGAGCACACCCAGGCCTTTTTTTTTTTTTAAAGACATGTTTGTTATTACCGAAAGAGTCAACTTTAGGTTAAAAAAAAAAAAAACCATGCTGCTTTGATGGTTGTAGTTACCTGGTCAACAGGTGACAAGCTCTCATCTTCTCATCCCAGAAGATGCTGGGATTTATAGCCATTTCTTCTTGCCGGATGAGGGTAGAGATGGTAAGCAGCATTTACTCAGCACCTCTCACCCTGCCCAGTCTCACAGTGGACGAAGTCTCAGCCGGTGGATTGGCTGCTTTTGTCTCTTTACTACTTGTGGTTTAGGGTTTTCTGGGCGTCTGTGATAACTGAGGTTGGGGCGGTACCAGCCGTGAGGTGGCCACTGACCTTGGGTCTCACCTCCTTGATTCTCTTTATCTTCTTCATTGCCATCCTCTCTGGGCTCTTTGGCAGGAGGCCCCCCGCGGAATCATGGTCTATAACCCTAACACACACACACGCACACGCACACACACACTCTATCTCTCTCTCCCTCTCTCTCTCTCTCTCTCTCTCTCTCTCTCTCTCTCTCTCTCTCTCTCTGTCTTACTGGTCTACCTTGTTCTCCTGCACTCAGCTTGTCAACACCCTCCATCCCTTCTCCCTGCACAGGAGGGTTGGAACTCTGTGGTCGATGCCCATAAGGTCTGTGCATGGAATAAGGTGAGAATCTTCCCCTGCAGTAGGACTGGCATTGCTGGGCCTGGCCTTTGGGGGCATACCCTGATCCCAAGTTCTTGTCCCCACTCTCACTACCCTGGTAATTTCCACTGGTGATTATGTGGAGGGCGCCTGCCAGCTGGGTAGCATCTATCACGGTTATGGTCTGCAGCGTATTTATCGCCTTGAACTGCAACTACACACCAGGGCCTTGAGAGATGATAGAATTCTTAGGTAGAATTTCCTTCGTATTACTGGTGTTGCTGAGGTACATTTGATCTAATATTTTGTTCTTACAGAAAGCAAACACAAGGGATTTTTTTTTTCTCCTGTGAATAATTAGTCTAAGGTAATGGAATCAATAGTCCATTTAGACTTAAAATAGAGTGACGTTTATTAATTAATTGCATGAATTTGTCATACTAGAGCCAACCCTTCATGAGAATTTTGGGGAAAGTGCGGTGCTCACTGCGACGGCCATTTCTCCCCTTAGTCAGCAGTCCTCACGGGAGGCCGCCTAACTTCCATTTGCTGGTGCCATAAAGGCAAACATTTATTTGGCATCAAACTTTAATAAAAAAAAAAAAAGAGGGGGGGAACAGAGAAGGGAAAGGAAAAAAAACAATATTGAGGCCCTGGGCTGGTGGTGGTGTATTGTTATACCATATATAAAGTATGTATAGGAATTGCAAAGTTACACGTGAACCTTGAATTTTTAAAATTTATTTTCTGTTCTCTTGATTCCAGTTTTTGGCGAAAGACCTGGCCTTTGCTGGGTCCTTGACGGAGGGTCACTGACCACCAGGGGATCTGTGGATAGATAGACTTGTACCTACCAGCCTTTCTTATAATTAAATACAGACTTAGACATATGTGTGTATATGCCCCCTTTTTTTAACTGGAGGAAACCTTTTTAATTCTCATCAAATTCTCAAAGGGGACCACAGGTGAAGAAAGATGAGATGTGTGAGGGTACATTTTGTAGCTTCACGGCCATTGTTTAACCTCCTTGAACTGTACCGTGAGCTCAGCTCAGGTGCCTCGCAATGTTCTGTCCACGTTGCTCTCGATGGGGAATTACACAGGTGCTTCCTGGGAACATGAGCATAAACACGCTCCTGGCAGACGGGAAATGTAAGACTGCTACCCAGTTAAAGCACGCCATGATCTGGGCCTCAAGCGTTTCAGGATTAGGATTTAGAGATCTGCAGGAATAGCCATTGCAGTTCCAAGACAAACTGAGTAGGATTGGGAAACAAAGCTGGGTTAATATTTTCATTAGAAACGTCCCCATTTTCTGAGCCGTGCCTGAGCATCAGACCTGTGTTAAGGGTGTCATGGACAATCTCTCGTAATCCTGAAGATAGTTTTGTGGGGTCAGTGTTATTATCCTTATCCCACGGATGATGTGGCAGGAGCTTAGCAGGATGATGACACATACCCACAGTCGCCCAGTAGTCCAGACGGTATCGGATGACGTAACCCGTGGGCCCCTTGGTGCTGAAGCCTGTGATGGTCACTGAGCCCCAAGGGATTTTCTCAACTCTCTTTACCTGGCTCCCGCTCACGCCCATTGAAAAATAATTGGTTTCAGATGCCCTGCCTACAGCAGATGCCGTATGTTACAGAGACTGTCACTATAATTACGTTGTGCTCGTTAATCGTCCCCATGGTGACAGTGGTGGTGACTTTGGTTTGGTGTGCCTTGTCCCTCTCCTCATTTAACGCCCTTCCTCCTGAGTAGAGCGCTAATTAAAGGTGACTGTATTAAGTCACTGCCACTCCCCTCAGCCCGTGTCCTTGGGGGGTAGTTTATTTATTTTTTTTTCTTTTATTTTTGAGACAGAGTCTTACTTTAATGCCCTCAGTAGAGTGCCCTGGCATCACCCCTCACAGCAACCTCAAACTTTTGGACTTAAATAATCCTCTTGCCTCAGGCTCCTGAGCAGCTGGGACTACAGGCACCCACCACAACGCCCAGCTATTTTTAGAGACAGGGTCTTGCTCTTGCTCAGGCTGCTCTTGAACTCCTGAGCTCAGACAGTCCACCCATCTCGGCCTCCCAGAGTGCTGGGGTTACAGGACGCCGCACCCGGCCCGGGGGCAGTTTTCTTCCTGGGCTTCAGACGTCTCTACTGATGGCTGCACCCAGCTACTGGCTTGTTCTCCATTTCCATTTTTTATCGTTATGAAATTTTAAATATTCCTTCATTTTGGTAGCAGAAAGCCAGACCAAACCAGACATTCCTGTGATTTCATCCACCCCTAAGACGCTGAGAGATCCTCCAGCTTCTGAGCTCCAGTTCTCCCCGCCGCACCCTGTTTACATTATTTAACTCTGATCTCAGCCCAGTTTTCCTCTTTATTGGTCGTCTTCATAACTCAGTCAAGGATGAGAAGTGCAGGATTATTGCAGACCCTGACCAAAGGTCATGTGGGAACTCAGGAGGCCACGGGCAGTGAGTTTTCATCCCCTGGCTCAGGAATGCCTGACTCCTAGAGAAGGAGGTTTGTGTTGTTCCTGGAGTTCCGACTCCCTTTATGTCCGTGGTGCTGAATCTCCTGCTCCACTCTCAGGACCAGCCTTTGTCCTACCTCACCTTTCTCGTCACACGCTTTTATAGAAAGCAGCCCACTGTCTTCACCAGCTGCTCCTCTGCCCTTGGAAAAAAATGGAAAAGGAAAATGTTCTGAGTATACACCTTAGGGGGAAATATGCAAATTAGTAACATAAACACTGCTGTTCCCATCACTCCTTCATCAAACCCTCACTTAATACTATGTGTGCTTTGCTTTTTTATTTTTTTGTTTGTTTGTTTGTTTGTTTTGTTTTTGAGACAGAGTCTCACTCTGTCACCCTGGGTAGTATGCCATGGCACCATAGCTTACAGTAACCTCAAACCCTTGGGTTGAAGCAATCCTCCTGCCTCAGCCTCCTGGGTAGCTGGGACTACAGGTGCCCACCCCAACACCCAGCTAATTTTTTTTTTTTTTTTTTAAGTAAAGACAGGTCTTGCTGTTACTCAGGCAGAGCATTTCACCCGCCTTGTCTGTCCAGAGCGCTGGGATTATAGGTGTGAGCCGCCGCACCTGGCCTGCTTCAGTTTTTTTTTTTTTTTTTTAAATAAGACTAGGGGACACTTGAAGCTCCTGGGAATTCCTCCCTGATCTCATCTTTTCTGCTTCTCTAGAGGGAAACCCTCACCTCCTTGGGGTTACCATTTCTGGGGTGTGCTTTTACTTTCACCACATACGTCTGTGTCCAGGAAGGATCTGTGGAGAGGTTTCCTGACCACCTCTGTTCGTGTCGCCCTCAATGGTGCTGCAGTTGGTTTTCATGGTAGCCCAGGCCAAAAGAAATACTTAACACTTACAATATTAAGGAATTAGGTCCAAATGACTGAATGGGTAAATATGTCCTAACAACTGAGTAGCTGTCTGAGAACGTAATATATAGGAATTCAAAGGAAAAGTCCCACGCTTTCATTCTTAAATAACTACCAGGCCTTCTCAGTGTGGTATTTGTCCTTCTTGGGCACTGAACAACTCCTCAGCCTTTGTAACAGGTTGGTATCTCCAACCTCATTTCCGTGATTTTCGCATGGGTTTTGCTTTTTACTGAGGCACCTGCCAGAAATGTTGCTTTGAAAATATATGATGTCATTAACAGGAACGTAGAGCACTATTGTTGAAACAGTACACTGCCTCAAACTGGGAGTATGGTTTGCAGTAATCAAAAGTCACACTATTTTGCTCAAAAATCTAAAATATCCCCTGGCTCCTGGGCGTTTACTACCTGGGCATTACTATGACTGTTTGGAAGCCATAGAGGTATAACTTTTTTAAAAAATTATGTGTTTTCAAATTTTCTATATTAATAAATGTTACTATCGGCATTGCTCTATAACAGGGGTTAGCAAACTGTTCCTGTAAAGGGCAAGATGATAAATATTCTAGGCTTGGTGGGTCATACAGACTCTGTCAACAAATAGCCATAGGTCAACATGAATACCTGAGCTAGTCAGTGCTCATGAGGAGAGCCTCTGTGTTCCAGTAGATTGTTTTTATGGACCCTGACATTTGAATTTCATATAATTTTCACATGTGATGAAACAGTATGATGATAATGTCTTTTTCAAACATTTAAAAATGTAAAAAAAAAAAAAAATGCAGGCCATAGACAATCAGCAGGCACATTGGCTGTCTCCTGTATAACTGACCTCTTTATTCAGCATTACATTTTTGCCTGTCCTCACGTAGCTATGACCAAAGAAGCCTCCTCTTCCCTGCACTGTGGTCCTCCTTTGCATAAAGATACCACGGGTTTTTGTAACCTTCATTGGGAAAGCATTGAGATTGTTTCTGGTGTTCTGTTGTTATAAATAATACTGCAGGGAATTTTTATACATGTTCTGAGAGTCTGTGCGAAAGGTTTTCTGAGGAGTATTCCTACATGTAAGATTTGGGAGGTTAAAAGTAAGCTTAGTATCAATTTCTTTCTTTCTTTATTCATTTATTTACTTATTTTGAGACAGAGTCTCACTATGTGGCCCTGGGTAGAGTGCTGTGGCATCACAGCTCACAGCAACCTCCAACTCTTGGGCTTAAGTAATTCTCTTGCCTCAGCCTCCCAAGTAGCTGGGACTACAGGTGCCTGCCACAACGCCCAGCTATTTTTTCGTTGTAGTTGTAGTTGGCAGGCCTGGGCTGGGTTCAAACCCGCCAGCTTTGGTGTATGTGGCTGGTGCCCTAGCCACTGAGCTACAGGTGTGAGCCCTTAGTATCAATTTAATAGATAATAAAGCCAAATTCTTTTCCACAGCCATGCCAAGTTGTATTATTACCAATTGTTTGTGAAATTTATAATCTCTCTACATTCTTCCTAACATTTGTATTGTTTATTTTTTGTTTAGGGTCTTGTGTTTTTTTTTTTTTTTTTTAGACCAAGTATTCACCGTGTCACCTTGGGTAGAGGGTCACAGCTCACAGCAACCTCAAACTCTTGGGTTCAAGCCATTCTCTTGTCTCGGCTTCCTGAGTAACTGGGGCTATAGGCACTTGCCACAATGTCTGGCTAATTTTAGTAGAGACGGGGTCTCTCTCTAGTTCAGGCTGGTCTTGAACTCCTAAGTGCATGCAATCCAACTGCCTCAGCCTCCAGTAGTGCTGAGATTACAGGTCTGAGTCACTGTCTCTAGCCCTAACATTTCTATTGTTAAATTTTTCAGCTCTTGACAACCTGATAGCAGTGATATGGCATTTCCTTATAAATGTGAGGTTAAGTATATTCATGGATGTTTATGGGCATTTGTGAATTATCTATCTTATATTGTACCATTTATCATTTTCTCACTAATGTATAGAAATCCTTTGTATCTTCTGAGTATGAATACTTTGCCATTATTGCTGAAAATTCTTCCCTCCTATGGGAGTTATCATTGAAATATGTTTATTGTACCTTTTCTTATCCACTCTTCCTCTTTATGATTTATTCTTTTGGGGAGTATAATCTATATTGGCTTATAAAATATTTGTCTCCTTTTTTTTGAGGCAGAGTCTCACCATGTCACCCTGAGTAGAGTGTTGTGGCATCACAGCTCACAGCAACCTCAAACTTTTAGTCTAAAGCAATTCTCCTGCTTCAGCCTCCCGAGTAACTGGGACTATAGGCATTCACTACAGCACCTGGGTATTTTTTGGTTGCAGTTGTCATTGTTGTTTAGCAGGCCCTGGCTGGGCTCCAACCTGCCAGCTTTGGTGTATGTGGCACCCTACTCACTAAACTACAAGCGCCAAGCCAAAATATTTGTCTCTTATACTGAAGCCTTTAGTCATCTTAGAAGTTATGTTTGTATGTGTATCCCTTTTCCTTACTTCATACAATATACAAACTTTTCTTCCTTAGTGACGTGTGCAGAGATGGTTGTCAGCCCCAGCCCTAGGGACAGGACCACAAAGCCTCCATTCATGGTGCTGTTCTCACCCAGGGTCCTGCACTGTCCCAGGCTGATGCAGGTGGTGGTCGCCTGTCCTTCTAGAAGCGGGTACAGGCATCATCTCTCTCTCTCTTCACCGTTGCCTGTGGGCTTCACTCAGGCAGGGGCACATGGTCTCTCAGAGAGCTGAAAGTCCCTGTTTGAACTGCTTTGTGTCTATTGGGAACGGTTAGGGTTCAATTCCAAATTTTAGTCATAAAAGGTACCCTGGAGATTTGGAAAGCAAGGATTTAATTTTATGGTCAAATTCTACTTTTTCTCTTTACTTTGATATTTTTATTAGCTCTTTGAATAAAATTTCTTTAACTGGAATACTTTCAGTTTATCTATTGGATTATAGGCAAATGGGTCCCACTTATATGGCTAATAATGGTCTTTAAATATGAACACCCCCATCCAAAGGCATTCATGATGTGAGGAAGGAGGGACCTTCTCAGTCAGGATAATGGAGACTGAAGGATTAAATAGATGCCCTGCCTTAGCAGACAAAGGAGTGCATCATGGTCGCTTTGGAGGGCTTTTTTGGAATTAATTTTCAAGAGAAAAACACAAAACAAATGAGAATTCAGGAGTTATGAAACCTTTTCCCCCCTTTATTATGAAAGTAACTCAAGGCTTTTAGGCAGGACATGATAGCTCACGTCTATAATCCCAGCACTTTGGAAGGCTAAGGTGGGAGGATCACTTGAAGCCAGGAATTCAAGACCAGTCTAAACAACATAGTGAAACTCTGTCTCTACAAAAAATAGAAAAACCAACCAGCAGCAGTGGCACCTGCCTGCGGTCCCTGCTATGGGGGACGCTGAAGCAGGTGGATGGCGTGTACCCAGGATTTTGAAGACGCAGTCAGCTGTGATGATGCCCCTATACGCTCGCCAGGGCAACAGAGCAAGACTCTGATTCAAAAAGAGGGAAAAAAAAAACAACCCAGGACTTTTTTAGTGAGAAGCCTAATTTTCTAATTGTTTTTCTCCATAGCACATTTGAACTTTTAGAAGTTATGGGCCCTCCCTGATGCTATTTCTCTGGGTCCTCACCAAAAGTACCCTCCACCCTGCACTTCATAGACTGATGCTGCTCGGATTTTTTTATTGATGCTAACTTAACACACGTTCTTTCCCATAAATAAAATATCTCATAAAATGTTTATTAATAAAAACTTAGTTTCTTAGTTGAAGATCACCATGATACCAACAGACTTTACAACCTCCTCTGTCAACGTTTCAATGGCATTAAGTTGCAATAATATTTTTTAATTCATTTTAATACTAATATAATTTATGGGTCATTTTCTTCTATAATACGATGAAAATCAAGATAATGGAGATGATTTTCTTCAAAACAGCCAAATATATTAGATTGTAGGCTCCAGTTGCCTGAGTTTGAATTGGTCCCTGCTATGTGCTGGTTGTGACCTGAGACGGGTCAGTTAAACTGCCCAAACCTCAATTTCAACAGTCCATCCCTCGAGGCTTGCTCTGGATCTGAAGTGTTGCTGAAAAATGATGAACTCTGGTGTAGGCTGAAGGATCTCTGGCTGCCTGTTGCACTACCTCTTTAACCTGCCAAGGACGTGTACTTGCAGGAAAAACCTTCACAAACATAATTTACTCCTTTTTTTTTGAGTCTCACTCTGTCACCCAGGCTAGAGTGCCATGGTGTCAGTCTGTCTCACTGTACCCTCAAACTCCTGGGTTCAAGTGATTCTCCTGCCTGGCAGTACACATGTGTGCCACACGCCTGCCTAGACTTTCTATTTTTAGTAGAGACAGGGTCTCACTCTTGCTCATGCTGGTCTTGAACTCTTGAGCTCAAGGGTCCTCCTGCCTTATCCTCCCAGAGTGGTAGGATTACAGACTTGAGCCACTGCACCTGGCTTAATTTATTCTTTCACATGAAGAGTATCTTTGTGAATACGTGTTTTTAAATCGTGTGTGTGTGTGTGTGTAAATGAAACTTACGTAACAATCTGAGTTTTGACGATGGGAAGCCCTACTGCTGGTGTGTCCTTCTCATGCAAAGGTGTCCTAGACCATTATCCCCAGAGGTTATCCGAGAAATCTGAGGGGCTCTGGTTATTCTTAAAGCCCTCCTTTGAGTTGGGAGAGTTCCTCTCTGCATCCTCATTTCACATGCTTCACGGATCCCCGGGGGAGAGCAGGAACCCCGCAGATGGCTGCTGCCGTAACCCCGTTTCAGGGCCTTCCCCTTTCTCAGCCAAGCTGGCCCTTACTCTGGAGAGCAAAAGAGTAAAGAAACGTAAAGAAACTGAAACACAGAAATTGTAGAGAAACAATGCTGAGAATTTTGAGTGGCATTAAACATTCAAATTAAAAACATGTGGTCTTAAATTTAACTGGCACATTTAACATTTCAAATATATTCTTGGTGCCAAAAGGGATGCTAATCAAAACTTCAGGGATTTCACTCCTTATTTGGGAAAGGCTCTCACTGCCAAGGGGGAGAAAAAGCAGAGGCAAGTCTTTGAAAAAGAGAGTGGCAAAGTCATTCAGTGTGTGTATCTCAGCTTTGTAGAGTCCATAGGGCCATATAATGGAGCATCTCATTATTACTCTAAACTAATTTACTTTCATGAATGTGTTAGTCAATAATGCGGAACTTAATCAAGGAGCTTTAATAAGTGTTTGTTTTACAATTGGTCTTAAGGGAGACTGTCATCTAGGGGCCCAAATCAAGGACTTACCTTTGAAAAGCAAAACCTCTAAACGAACATGTATTGCAATATAACCCTTAAATTTTAGTTCCCCAGAGCTAACACTGACCTGTGTGTGCCGTGCTTCTCAGTAGACTTACTATGCCAGATGTGTTAGCAGAAGACCAGACCATAGCAAAGCTTTCAAGTTTAATGTCCTCTTTTTTTTCTTGCTACTAAAATATAAGACTCAGATTTGTAAAAAATAATGTAATATTTTATTTTTAGGAGATTTTCTGTCTTTTTTTTTTTTTTTTTTTTTGTTAACTCTTTTAGAGATGACATCGTGCTATGTTGTCCAGGCTGGACTAGAACTGCTGGGCTCGAGTGATCCTCTGACCTCTCTCACTGGAATTACCACCATTCCTGGCTAGGCACGGTGGCTCACACCTGCAATGCTAGCACTCCCGGAGGAGGGATGGGTAGACTATTTGAGTTCAGGAGCTCAAGGCCAGCCAGAGCAAGACTGAGAACCCGTCTACACCAAAATAGAAAAATTACTCATTGTGGCAGGTGCCTACAGTCCCAACTACTTAGGAGACTGAGGCAGGAGGATCTCTTGAATCCAAGAGTTTGAGGTTGCCTAGATCTATGATGATGCCACAGCACTCTACCTAGGGTGACAGAGTGAGACTCTATCTCAAAAAAAAAAAAAAATTCATATATGTGTGTGTGTGTGTATAGTTCCTAAGATTCATTCTAGCACTTTTATCTAGCAATTTATGTATCCATTTTCTTGCCAACAGATATTTAGGTTGTTTCCAGTTGTGTTATTACAAAGAACGCTGTAATAAGTGAACATTCTTTCTATTTCTTGGTACTCTTGTGCAAGCCTTTCACCTGGGAAAAATTTAAATATCATTAGTAACATCCTACAGATATATTATACAAAACAGTTTCAAAAATAGCTTTCCTTATTTAAGATAAAGTCTAATCATCATAGAAGAGGAAAATAGTCTTTGTATGTGAAGAAGAAAGTTCACATCACATATAATATTTCTCTGTGTACAAAGGGAACTCACGTTTTGTTATAATCCTTCCATACTTCTCCTGAGAGGGTTTCTTTTTAAAACCTCAGCGGTGATCCGCTTGGGGGGAGTTGCTCAGATTCTCCCTGTAGCATTTTTGTGTAGAACTCTGCACTGGCTGGGCTGGGTTTTCCTGATGAAAGTCAGTCTTCCACGTGGTTCTCCCCTCTGCCTCCGCACACCCCTGCGGTGGGTGTTTACTGCGCTCACGCAGGCCCTGACTGTGCTTGTCCTCCGTCTGGGCCTCTACTTCTCCCCACTACCTTATTTGCACGTTTGTTGTCCTCTCCGATGCTCCAATAGTGACTTCTTACTCTTCACCCGTAAGAGCATGGAAGGGGATGGGACTTCCTCTCGGAGGATGCTAGCCCCTCCTGGCCCTCCTTCCACATGCCTTTGCCAACATCCTGGGAGTCATTCTTGTTCCCACTTCTGTATCCGTGCTCCAACTCCAGGCCAGGTTCAAATCCTGGCCCTGTTCCTTTTCAGCTCTGTGGTTTTAGCAAGTTATGTAGCCCATTATTTATTCCCAAATTTCGCAGGCCCTGTGCCCTCTTTGTATGATCTATGTGTACTAAAACCTTCTATATGTAACTTCAAAGAGCAATACAATGCATTGATTTTGATATAAAAGTATCTTTTGATGGTGCGATGCATATTTTAATCTATCTTATTTGGTAGAAATATTTCAACTGCCCTGAAGATAATCGGAGTGGTCAGTGCTTGCACATAGACAAGAATCAGTGCAGGGCAGCACCTGTGGCTCAAAAGAGTAGGGCACCAGTCCCATATGCCAGAGGTGGCGGGTTCAAACCCAGCCCCGGCCAAAAAACTGCAAAAAAAAAAAAAAAAAAAAGAATCAGTGCAGGGGATGGCTGCAAATATAGTATTGTGTGTGTCATTGGCAACTCAAATGTCACGAGTGGTTATTGGCAGTGATGATGCAATTTTCTGAAAAAGCAAATATTCGTGGCAACAAAGAAAACAAAGTATGATCTTCCTTTAGTGTTCACTGTTGTGAGCATTCCTTAAGAATTCAGTACATATTGAGCTCTTGAAAAAAATTGTGTGTTTTACGTAAGACAGATTGGTGGGAAAGGTTCTAAGTTCCTATCATCATAAACTGGTTTCTCAACTAAGAGCATGTTTGGCAGGTACGGAGACTATTGGACAGTCCAACCTAGTGTCTGTTGGACTGTTCTCCACCTTACAAGAAGTCCAGCATCCCTGACCCCTCCCATCTGCCCAGTGCTGAAGCCCCGCCCAATCCCTGACCAAAGATATCCCCTCAGGGGTGGCACCCCCTCCCCAGAAGTCTGGCAACCCTCCCATGCCCTAGTTCTCCTGTCTGCAAAACTATGAAAGGTGAGAAGGCCCACCCTTCAAGGCAGTGCACGGATGACAGATATTGACAGATATGATGGAGGTAAAGCACGTGGTGCAGCTCCTGACGTGGATAAATCTTCACTAAGCATAACAAGCGTTTGCTTCCCTGAGGACCCACTGGGCCCCCTGCTTGGTGCTTTATAAGTGGTGACTCAGTTAGTTGTTATAGCAACCCAGGGAGGAGGAATTACGCCACATTACAGGTGGGGAAGCTGAGCATCAGTGTAAAAGAGTAGTTTGCTCAGAGCCAAACAGTGGGGATTTGAACCAAAGCCCTCAGCCCTTCAGCCCCACAGCCTTTGCAGTGACCACGTGCTATACCATTGATTCCCTGGTACCATCACATAGCCCCGTGCGTTATAGCACAAACCGGCACTCAATAAAGGTGTGTTGAATGAAAAACTAATAATGTATCTTCAGGGAAGTGAACGGTAAACCTGTGTGAATTACCAGTAGGCTTTTATGGCGAACCGGGTGGTTTGTGGAGACTCTAATGAAATAAAGTAATTAAAAGCAATTAAATTTAAAAAATAAAATGTTTTGAATGGAGTTTTCACCTTTAGGAATAATATCTAACCTGATCTTGACTGTTTCTTTCCTTTTCTTTTTTTTTCTTTTTAAAACGAGTCTCTCTCTGTTGCCCAGGCTGGAGTTCTATGGCGTCAGCCTGCTGATTAGCTAGGACTACAGACACTCAACACTATGCCTGGGAAATTTTAGCAGAGGCAGGGTCTCAGTCTTGCTCAGGCTCATCTCTCCTGAGCTCAAAAAACCCTCCTTCCTCAGACTCTCTGAGTGCTAAGATTACGGGTGTGAGCCGCTGCTCCTGCACTCAAGGGATTCTTTTTATTGACTAGTTGGGAATGGGGCCATAGTGATTTTCACTTTTCATTTTATGTATCTTGGTATTCTGAAATTTTTACAATTAGTGTGTATTAATTTTGTAGTCTTTTAGGCAAAAGAAACACTGACTTAAAAAAACAAGTAATTTAGTATGAGAAAAAAAGGAGAAATACACTCTAGGCAGAGCGACAGAACAAGTAAGGGAAAGGCGTTGGTAGATTGTGGGAACACTCTGAGATGAGGGAAATAAGTGCTGATCTGAAATGTTATGCTTTCAATTACTGGTGGAGAGAAATGGTCAGGTTTTAAATCGTGGTTCCTTTAAGGCTATCCCAAGAAGATGGCGTTGAGGCCAGCCCTAAAGAAGGGTTAAGATACGATCCCGGGAAGGGCAGAAGGGACAAAGATTGGTCTGTGTTCAAGGAACCACAGGTATCAGTAGTGTAGTTGGCTCAGAGACAGGGCAAGCAGACAGACGAGAGTTGTGTATTCAGCATGTTTCAAAGCCCCGGATTGTTCCTTATCTATGAGAACTTCCTGAATGATTTGCAGGAGGATGGCACCTTAAGATGTTTCTTTTCCAACCTTCCATCAGACATGCCTTTGACCTGCCAGAAGTAGAATAAACGAGGGAAGGAGAAGACAGGGTGCTACTTGTCAGGGCTCTCTCCCCAGGAAAGGGGCACTGACAAGAGAGGTGTGCACTGTGCCACCAGCAGCGCCACTCTTGAGCATCTCCAAGGCTGGAGCTCAGAAATACTGAGTGAAAAGGCAGGTTGTAGACGTATATATACAGTTCATTAAGTTTTCACACACAGTACAATGCTATATTCTGTTTATGAACGTGTACATGTGTAAAACATGCCTGGAAACCGATTCTGCATAAGCACCAAGTTCATTGCCATTGTGACGCTGGTAACGGGCAGGGCATGTTGGACCAGCTTGAAGGGTTCATAGGAGATTCAGCTCAGCTGTGCTGCTTTAGTTCTCTGAAAAAAGAAAGATCTAAGCAATTGTGGCAAAACGTTCATTTTTTAGATGAGCAGGGAGGAGTAAGAAATATGGGTCTAGCATTTAGGAGAGAGGTGGAGGCTTGAGCCGGAGTCGGCAGTTGTGATTAGTATGCGGTCAAATCTTCACCTTTTGCAGAACTAAATCTGATGTTAGTAGCCATGTATAGTGGCCCAGGGGCTTTATGTTACTTTCCTGCAGTGGTGGTGGTTTCTCTATGTCACCTTGGGACATAGTGTTGATGATGTGGGCAGCAGGTGACCAGGATACACCAGGCTGACTTGAACTGGGGTGAGGCTCTGTACAAACAGAACTTGTAAACACGAACAATGTCACAAGATTTCTCAGTAGGTTGTTGTGCAGCCTTTCCACGGGCATGAGGACAGCTTATTCTTTCACTGAAAACTCGCTACTCAGCGCCAAGATGTCTGGTTATATTTTAACAGGTTTAAAATTTTTTTCATATGTTTACACACAAACATTCTGAATTTCAAACGCCAGCAATCCAAGCCCCTTTTGTCTCCTCCTTATATTGTTTAGCCCTTTTTTCTTTGTTTGTCTTTTAAAATTGGGGAAATGTTTTGGTTGACTGTTTTTACTTTTTAGAGGCAGGCAACAATTTCATGGCATAACGTCTAAAAATATTTTAAACAACTATAAAAATAAGAGTTTTTCTCTTCCAAAATATGTTTCTTTGTTTAGCATAGAGAGAAAGGAGATAGAATTTACAGGAAAAGCAGTTTTTAAAGACAGATGGACAGGAAATCCTCTGGAGTCCTGCTCATGTGTGTCTTGTGCGGCTCTGGACTGACAAGGGTACTGGTTTCTGCTGCCTGATTTAATTCAGTGTATGGAGCTGGTACCTTCCCCCTCCATTACCTTCATTCAGTGCTATATTTTGGGGTGTCAGTTGAAGAGTTATGGCCACATCACAGCTCTTTCATCAGCAAAACTTTGAACAAGTCTCATCTCTCCTCTAAATTATAAATGTAACCTTGACACCAGGCCTCAGAGCTACTGGTATGTGGAGAAATAGAACACCAGACAAATGTTCAAGTAATGTGTAAACTGAAGTGACAGAAGTGAAAAAAGTTATTTTATTATTATTTTTCTAAGTAGGTTCTATTTTCATAAATGCTCCAGTAGGATTAGGTTCACCTACAAATAACAGTAACAGTAAAAACATATGACCAAGCTATAAAAGAAATTTGCTTCTCTCATATAAAAGCAGTTCAGGGTAGGGAATCTGGACTCATGGAATGGCTCCTCAGTTGTCAGGGCTGTGGGCTGCCTGGTAGTCCAGAGTGGTTACATAAGCCCCAGACATCACATCTGTATCCCAACCAGCAGGAAAGAGGAAGAAAGTCTGGGAGTCTTTCTGGAAATCACATGCAACACTTCTGTTTCCATCTCATGGGTAACCTTGACCACATAGCTATACCTAGCTGCAAGAGAAGCTGAGACGTTGTCTGATTCTACCTGGTCTTCAAATGGAAAGTTGAGTTGCTGCTCCATTGCCTACACAACGCAGTTCAGGAGGTTTTCCCAGACACATAATTGAGCTTAGGCCAAGTGATCTGTGTCACCACCTCCATCCCTCACCACACTCCCTTTTATAAAGTCCGTCAAGCCCAGTAGTGAGAAGGTTGGGGAAGATTAGAATGAGGATTTTCAACTATTAACTGCCCATGAACAGTCTTGAGAATGCACTACCTTTGGGGCTTTTGACTGCATGGGCTGAGTGGTCAGCCAGGTGTAAGAGACCAGACCTTTGGCTTGGCGCCTGTGGCTCAAATGGCTAAGGTGCCAGCCACATACACCTAAGTTGGCAGGTTTGAATCCAGCCCAGGTCCACCAAACAACAATGACAGCTGCAACCAAAAAATAGCCCGGCGTTGTGGCGGGAACCTGTGGTCCCAGCTATTTGGGAGACAGAGGCAGGAGACTCGCTTGAGCCCAGGAGTTGAAGGTTGCTGTGAGCTGTGATGCCACAGGACTCTACCCAGGAGGACAGCTTGAGGCTCTGTCTCAAAAAAAAAAAAAAAGAGAGAGAGAGACCAGACCTTTGATTACCTAGATGATTCGGGTTATCTTCTAAATCAACTAAAGTGATCAGCCCACTCTTTCATTCATAGGTACATCAATGATCATTTTTTAAAAAGATCTTAGGGCATGTCTAACAAGTAAGAGGTTTTACAAATCAGGATTCATTCTTATAGTGAAAGAACATATGATAAAAATATTATTTTGAATAATGTTAATGTCATGGATTAAGTGCTCCCCATTGGCTTAATTGAAATGATCAGGATATAGAATTGTCTTTAGAGCCTGGCATCCAGCAGGTTGGAGATACAGCGTGTTGGTAGAGAATGCTGTTCTTGTGGCAGACACCCTCATGCTGCTCCCCAGGAAGCTGTCTCGGAAATTGGCAAGCTAGTTAGGCACGATAAAACCTTGTTTTTAATGCATATCTTTTGCTAATATAAAAATTAAATATTTGCATGCATATCTTTTCTTTGGCTTATTTTCAAAATAACTTCTGTGCAGAAAAATACACATTATTAGAAATATATTATTAGTGATATATTATTGGAAAATTTCCTGTAAGGAGGGAAACCAGATCAAGCATTTTTAACCACTTTTACTGTAATCTGAGGCCGATTCTGTGCCACGGGCTTTTGTGTGTTTTTTGGGGTTTTGTTTTTTTTTTTTTTTTTTTTGGTTTTTGAGTGTTTTAACTGAAATGTTTTATTTCACACCACACATGTGCAAAAACAGAATCAAAATCTTACAAAATGATACTGCTTTTGCTTATTTTGTATGATGTAACCTCATATTTTCTATTTTGTGCATTTTTCCTGCTGGTTGTAACTCAGTAGACTGACATAATGATGAACTAGTGGGTCTCTACCGTGGGTTTCATGCTGCCATTTCCATGCTTTGCCTGTTTGTATTGAGTTAATACGTTTGCGATCTTATAATTTCAAGCTTCAAATATTTTCCTTCTGTCTGTCTTAATTTCCTCTCTAATCTAAGTTGTCGTACCAGGAATGCTGGCACAGTTACTTTGTTTTCAGATTCAATAATCAGACCTTCTCTTGCTGAGTTACATTAATGGTCCCAGAAAAAGTTATTGCAGGGTTTTCGATACTGTTCTTTCCTGGGAAGCTCTAAAATGTAATGTTTATACAGGTTGAGCGTCCCAATCCAAAAGTCTGAGATTGGAAATGCTCCAAAATCTAAACTTTGTTGAGCACTGACATGGTGTCACCGGAGGAAAATGCTCCACCTGACCTCACGTGATGGGTCGCAGTCAAAATGCAGTAAGAACTATCCGTGAAAAATGATGGAGAATATTTTGTAAAATCACCTCCGGCCATGTGTATGATGCATATGAAACATCAATGAGTTTCATGTTTAGACGTCAGTGTAAAATTTAAAAAAATCCAAAACGTGTCTTGCCAGTCACGAACATTTTAGATAAGGAATATTCAACCTGTAACTTTTTTCCTCCTCAATAAAAAATGTTCATTTCAGGGCGGTGCCTGTGGCTCAAAGGAGTAGGGCGCCGGCCCCAAATGCCGGAGGTGGCGGGTTTGAACCCAGCCCAGGCCAAAAACTGCAAAAAAAAATAAAAATAAAAAGTTCCTTTCGTGTTTCCATTACTGTAGGTTAAGTCCTGTTAGTAGCCAAGCCTGTCAGAATTCATTACTGTTTCTAGTTAACTTCCTGGTGTCCAGTTCTTAGGAGCAGTAAGAGAACACCTCTGTCCCCGCACCATCATCCAGCACCCCAGGCCTCTACCTGGGATTGGGGAACACCACTGTTTCCTGGTCATAGTCATGACCTTGTAAAATGTTTATGCTCCTTCTGAGAATATGGAATTATTTGGGGTTTGGAGGGTTTTTGTTTCTAAGACAAGATCTTGCTCTATTGTTGGGGCTAGAGTGCAATGGCATCGTCATAGCTCACTGCAGCCTCAAGCAGTCCTCCTGCCTCAGCCTCCCAAGTAGCTGGGACCACAAGCGTGAGCCACCTGACCCAGCACACTGGAAGGAGCTACAGTAGAGCCTCCAGAGCTGACCACCTCCCTACATTGGCCATCTCCTTAAGTTGTCCTCATTCTTATAGACTGGACATGCAACAGATGTATGTATCACTATAGTAGGCCTAGTTCCTCATGTTGACCACCGCTGTGTGTTGACTAGTTTGGTACAGTCCCTTGGGTGGTCAACTTATAGAGATTCTACTGTATTTGAACAGTGAATTTATGGATTTAACCAAGTTGGGTTTTTATAAGGGAGCCAAAAATAACATTTCTTATATGTATAATTGTATATTATAATTCCAAACATGTATAATTCATCATTTTCGTGGATACTTTTTCCCCCTCAAAATTAAATTTTACATTTGTCAGAGTCATTTCACAAAACAAGATGATTAATGATGGTTCCAAATAATGTGATCCGGCACGTATAACTAATTAACTTTCTGGAGGAAGGAAATTGAATTCTGACACCAAAGCACACTAACAGGCATTACTGGTGTTTTTTAATGTTTTCATCACCACCAGAAATATGTCCACAGGTACCTGTGCTCCCTTTACACTGCTCATCTTCTCTTTCCCTTTGCCCAACTACATCCCCAATAACACTCTCATGCCCCCTCTGTCACTACCAGTCTTCCCTTAGTGTATATAACCACAGCCGTCTCCAAAAAGAAGAGGAGGGAGGGTACATCCTGCCGTTAATATCGAGGCTTTTACTAGTTTCTTTTTCTCTTAGGTTTCCTGACATGCGTCCAGTTGATTCCATGTGGAATTGTGACACTGAGATGAGTAACGAAACCAAAGATCGTAGATTAAGTAGATAGATCCTGTGGGGCTGAAAAGATTGAGTTTTCAGTAAAGTTTCATTGAGTTAAGTGGGAGCCTTGAAATTAATACGTTCTAAATCAAGCTTATTTGATAAAAACGATTAAAATCTTCACTGGCCCACCACGAGCTCAAGTTCAAAATTCACGTGCCTGTGACTTTGCACTCAACTATTTCTGCAGACAGCTGCCGTTGAGCAGTTGTGTTTACACAGGACAGAGAAAGGCAGTGTGGAGAGCGTAGATCTGTTTCCTCTCACGTTGTTCAGGAATTAGAGCCTTTTTTCCCTTTATGTGTGATTCTAAGGGGAAGTGCAGTTTGGAATAGAAAACCGTAAGTAATTGTGTCCAGGCGTGTTGGGGAGTCATTCACTCCCCCAACTAGTGATGGGTGGGCCAGTGCCCGGTAGGAGGCAAGTCTAGGGGTCTGGCTGCTCCCGTGGGAGGTGGTGAAATACCTCCCAGGACGGTACTGGTTCTCTAGCTGTGTGAGTGTCCTCTGCCCACATGGCCTGTTTCTGCCTGGTGTTGGGTACCAAGTCGGGGTGCATCTGGTCCCCAGGACTTCCTCTCCCTCATGTTTTTCTTCGATCTCCAGAATACTACTCACTGCTGACCCGAACTCACCACTACTGACAAATAGTAGACCAAGAACTAGGAGAAAACATGACTTGTAATCTATAAGTGAATTGCTATAAGAGAGAAAGTGCATTTTTGAATTTGGTAAAAGAAAGAGGATCCTGGTGGGAGGGAATTCCAGATTCCACACTTTCTGTTTTCATGGCAGGGCCACATTGTAATTAGAAAACGGGCCTGGACACGATTACTGAAGGTTTTCTTTGAAGGCAAAACTGAGCAAGCAATTCAGCTAGAGCAGTGCTGCGTGCCCAGTTGCTGTATCGACAAGGTAGGATGGAGCATGCACTTGGCAGGTGCTGCCAGCAGCTAGGCCTCGGGTTTAGGCCAAGGCTTGTAGTCTACATATAGTAAGTTTTTAATATTCTCAGAAGGCATGTCTGGAAAGTACAAGGCTCACTCATCCTGCTTGAACTGCAGCAGACTGGCTCCACCTTGGCGCTATTGACATTTTGGATGGATAATTCTTTGGGAAAGGGATGGAGACCAGCCGTCCGGGGCATCCTTACATGCCGGTTACAACAACCACAAAGCTCATCAAATATTGCTAACTGTCCCCAGGGAGGCTGGGAGTGGGTGGTGCAGAATTGCCTCCAGTCAAGAAGGACTGAGCTACACTTACGATTTGTGATTTGGTAGAAATGGCTCCAGCAAACGTACTAAGTAAAGCATGAAAACATCCAGAAGTAAACGTGCGACAGACGAAAATTCAAATATACCTGCATACAGGGAAATAACCCAAAAATGGAAAGTACCAAGGGGAACTGAAGAAAGGAAAAATGAAAAAGGAAAGGGGAGAAAAGATTTAATTAGGTAATTAATCTTTCCCATCTTTGTTACGTTAAAAATGTGCGTGAGGCTGTTTCCTCACATTCCTTTTTCTTTTTTAGAATTTATTAAGAGCAACAAATAGGATAAGGGAATAAAATGCTTATTTAAGGCCACTAAGAAAACGTAACATGAAGGGTGTATATGTTGGCAATCCCAAGAAGGACCTAAAAAATGGAGCCTGCCCAGCGGAGTGGCTTATCCCCTTCTCACGGGGTGGGCCTTCAGATAAGGCCCCCTGAGGTCCTAAGGCACAGACACAGAGCCCTCCACAGCGCCATCCGTTATTGGTGACACCTTATTAAATTAGTTCCTTTTGTCATCTCTGGTTACACATCAGCCTACCTTGTCCATGCTCTGTTTTCCCTGGCAGCCTGAGGCTTGAAAACAAAACAATACAGGCTCAGTGTCCATAGCTCAGTGGTTAGGGTGCCAGCCATGTACAACAGGGCTGTTGGGTTCGAACCCAGCCTGGGCCTGCTAAACAAACAAACAACAACAACAACAGAAAATATCCGGGCATTGTGGTGGGCACCTGTGGTCCCAGCTTCCTAGGGAGGCTGAGGCAAGAGAATCACTTGAGCCCAAGAGTTTGAGGTTGCTGTGAGCTATGATGCTATCACACTGAACAGAGGGCAACAAAGTGAGAGTCTATCTCAAAAAAAAAAAAAAAAGAGAGAGAAAGAAAACAAACAATACAAAAGTGATTACATGAAGTATTTAAGAACAGTTTTCAAAGTAGGCGAATTCAGAACTTTCTACTTTTTCTTAGCACATAGATGATTGTGTAATGCCAGACAGCGTAGTAGAGGTTCAACAATTACTGAATGAGATTAAATAAGGCTTGTTCCTAAATACTGTGATGGACGTGTTTCATCAGAAGTGCTTTTTGAGTAGAATGCCAAAGACAGAAGGGAGAACTCTGGACTGGCCATCAAAGGGGACCTAGGACAGTAGCAGGGGCTCCAGGGCATTAAATCTGGAAGGAACTTCCCTGGTACACAGGAGCCTCCAGGAGGTTACAGCACATTATCTCTGCAGCTCACTCAGCCCTGTCGGATTAGACGATCCAGTGTTTTACACTGGATAGGGACTCCCTATGATGTGGTGATATTAGGGCAGAGAGCATTTTTAAATGTTAGCAGATTGGTGATTACTTTAAAGTCTTGAGTCCCAGTTGTCACTGCATCTTTCTTCTGCATATATGCAGTTAATTGGGAAATACAGAATAATTGGAGCTGTCAAAATCATCTCAGTTTTCCACAGATACCGTGTGCTCCTACCAGTAATGTTTTGTTGTTCTGGTATTTTTGTTGTTGTTTTTGTCGTTGTTTTAGTTTAAGCTTTGCAGGAGAACTCCTAGTGCCCCTGTGGACCATCATAGAAGGCTCGTTGCTTGGTTTTCCAGGCTTGGAATCCAGAGCTCTGTTTCCTGGGGAGGTGGCTGAAGGTATCTGTCCAAATAATCTCTTCCTAACTCAGACCCCCTGACCCTTTCGGAGCTGATCTGGGGTTTTGAAGTCTGAAGCAAGCCATGCTACAGAATCACTGTCTAGTAACTTGTATGCTCACACACTGAGTATCAGTCAGCATTTCCTGTTTTCATTCATGTTGTAAGTTGGACGGCTGTAACAAAAGGGAGAGAGATTGCCAAGAGAAATAACTGTTGTGGCTTGTGCAAACATTTTATTGCAAGCCTTATTAAATTTGCAGCTTTCAGAAGTCTATATTACATGCTTTTCAGGAAAGCTAAATCAGACCAAGTATGATTGCTTCATGATTCAAGAAAAAGTCTGTATTAAGTTCAACATTAACTAATTCTTTGGCCTATATCTTATTAAACATTTATTAAAAGCAGCAGCAGATATGATAAGAGACTAGATTGCTTATTTTAGGTCACTAGGAAATCTGAACTTGAAGGTTTTATGTGCTGACAATCCCCTAGAAGTACCTAAAAAATGGAGCCTGCCCGTGGAGTGGCTTGTCCCCTTCTCACGGGGTGGGTCTTCAGATAAGGCCCCCTGAGGTCCTGAGGCACAGACACACAGCACTCCACAGCGCCATCCGTTACTGGTGGCACCTTATTAAATTAGTTCCTACTTTTGTCGTTACTGATAACGTATCAGCTTACTTTGTCCCTGCTGTTTTCCTTGGCAGCCTAACGTTCAAAAACAAATAACGTAAAAGTGATTACATGCAGTATTTCAGCATGGTTTCAGAGCACGGGAATTTGGCACTTTCTTCTGTTTTCTTCCCATTATTTGTCTCTGTATTTCCTTTGCATGTGGAAGCCATAAATCCATAGTGCGTCCTGTTTCCTTCTCGTAACTGAAGTTCTCTGTTACTACTTTTTCTTTTTTTGCTTCCAATTTATCTCCTAAAATGTGAAATTAACCTTAGCTCTAGCCTATGTGGACATCTGAGATGGTCATGTCTCTTTATCAGACATTTATACCTTTTGGTAAAATTATTTTGATAGCATAAGAAAAAGAGACATGTGCTAGAAAGGCCTGAGAACATCCGTATTTTTAATTCTATTGGGAAATATAGAATCTATCTCCAATGAAGTGTGACCTTTATTTGAGATCATCATTGGCTCCCAAGTCTCACTCTGTTAATTCATTCGCTTACATGTGCCAGGGACCGTCTTGGGGCCTGGGGACATAAAGATGAACGCAGCATGGTCCTTGCCTCCCAGTGGGCCGTGCCACACAAGTCTCGTTAGGGAGCCGCAGGCAGAGACAGGTGAGGGTCCTGAGCAGGACATACCAGTGCTATGAGGACAGGCGGGCAGGAGGCAAAGCTCATTCTGCCTGAGAGCATCAGGAATGTTCCAGATGGAAGGACAGGGGTAAAGATGACAAGTAACAGTGTGGGGGGGATAGAGAGCTTCAGCAGGAAGCTTTATATTTCTAACGAGTGACGTTTGATGTGGGGAGTATGGAGGAAGGTAAAGGTGGGGTGTGTGCTTAAGTTTTACATTGGCTTAGTGTTTTAATTAAG
The DNA here is from genome assembly GCA_963574575.1 of Galagoides demidoff. Classification (NCBI taxonomy): domain Eukaryota; kingdom Metazoa; phylum Chordata; class Mammalia; order Primates; family Galagidae; genus Galagoides; species Galagoides demidoff. Next base: position 2,367 of record CAUYQV010012922.1, on the reverse strand, counting down.
GCACTTTTGGGGTAAAAGGGGCCAGTGAAGACAGGAGGACATTGGTGTTGGGTGAGGGAGAGGAGAGCTGGGTTTTTGGAGAGGGTATGAGCTTTCACCTTTTCCAGGGGATTCAATAATTATAAATGAAACATGTCATCAAAATATGAGTAACCCAGTGTTTTGAGTCTTACTCCTTTTTGTTTGGTTTGGAGACTCATGATGACATCCGTTCCGTGCCTTCTGTGTGCCTGGCAGTGTTAATCTCTCAAACAGAGAAGGCTCTGACCCTCGGGGAGCTTACAGGTTAACTGGGGGCTTACCCTGCAAACCACGTTCAACTGGAAGGGAGCTGGAGATGCCCCGATCAACCCCAGTTCTGGAGAAAGTGCGCAACAATCTGCCTCCAATTCTGGCCAACATCAAACAGGCCTCAGAATAGCACCGCTTTGGGAAAATGCATAAAACTCTGGGGACTCAAATGTTACTGCGCAGCGCTGTTGGCAGAGAACAGGTCATGCTGGTGGAAGTACTGGCTTCTCCAGTCATGACACGAGATTTCCCTTCATCTTGACAAGCTTCTGTCTGCCCCGGCTCTGTCCTGTACCTGTGAATCGCCTCTTCCCTCCCTGTGCTCCCCTTACCCTCTGTGCCCCTCCTCCCATCTCCTTTTCTCTGCTTGTCTCTCAGAGCCTGACTCCCCTTCTTGTGGTCACCTCTCCCCAGACGCCCAGACCAAGCCACCCCTCCCTGCCTGCTGCCCTCCAGTGCTCTGGAGCTGAAGGGCAGGTGACCTCTGCCCCACTTCCCTGGAGTGCTTGAGGATGGTGACCCTGAGTGGGCTCCTGTTGCTGAGAAAAGTGCCTGGACATAGCAGGAATCCAACAGCTGCTTACAGAATAAGTACAGCTTCTGTGTGCTTTGGTAACAGTGAGCTCTTGCTAAGCACCCCCCGCCCCCCAAATAACTCCTTATTTTCCGGGTGCTATCTCACTTAACCCTCTCAAGTCAAATGAGGACTTTGAGACTCAGGGGAAACAACTCGCCAGGTTGCACAGATAGAAGGGACCTGGTAAGATGGCACCTGTGGCACTAACCAGGACCGTCCCGTGTAATCTGGTGTGCTTGCCTTGCCCTCCCGGCTTCCCCTTGGGGAGCCCACTCTCTAATGACCTTTCACAAAAGTCAACCGTATTCCTTTGCTGGGGTCCACTGTGCTGCCCACGTGCCAAGGTTAACATTTGCTCTACCAGGGGTCCCGCTGAGGTAGGGATTGTTACTGTAAACAGTCTTCTGGGTTTGACCACCACTAATAAACTCACAGGAATTGTCCCAAATACTACATAAAAAGGAATGTCTTTTACAAGAAATATTTTTTATTTTGTCCAAAGCATATCAATGGTCATAAAAATTTTTATATCCTCTGGCCGTAGTGCCTTACCCTTGGGAATGTGTTCCAAGAGTGTAATTTGAAAGAGCTTGAAGCTCGTATGCACAAATATTTTCAATGTAGCGTTGTTTATATTGGAGTCCACCCAAATGTTCAGTAACAGGGGGAACAGTTTTGTAAATCTCGGTACATGAACTTAACAAAATTATAAGTGACCACTTACAAATTTTGAAAGTTTGTAGTACTGCAAGAAAACTGCTCGTTTGGAAGTAAGGGATCAATTTATAAAATTCTACCTGTTTTAGAGAAATTATGTAGGCATATTGTTATCCCGGTCCATTTGTGTTACTCTAAAGGAAGACCCAAGACTGGGTAATTTATAAAGAAAAAACATGTATCTGCCTCATGGTTCTGCAGCCTACTTAGGATGAGGCCTCAGGCAGCTTCCACGCATGGCGGGAGGTGAAGAGGAGACGTGGGCATGAGGATGACGGGAAGAGAGACGGGAAGGAAGGGGGGGTGCCAGGTGCCTTCTCTCTTTCCCTCTCCCCTTCTCTCCCTCCCTCTCTCTCTGACTCTCTCTCTCTCACCACCCTCAGCACTACTCTAGTCACAAGGGATCCACCCCTCCCATTATTAAGTCCCATCTCCAACATGAGAATAAGATCTCACTATCCTAACGATAGCACATACGGGGTACTAAAAGGAAACCCAGAGGGACAACTGACTCGTGTATTTACACTTTGAAATGTGCGTGAAATTTCATCATTTTCATTCTTGTTAAAGTATGTGTATTCAATAATGCTAGGGACCAATATCTTCATTTTTACATTTTTTTTTTTGAGACGGAGCCTCGAGCTATCCCCCTGGGTAGAGTGCCATGGCATCACAGCTCATAGCAACCTCCAACTCCTGGGCTCAAGCGAGTCTCCTGCCTCCGCCTCCCAAGTAGCTGGGACCACAGGCGCCTGCCACAACGCCCGGCCATTTTTTTTTTT
>CAUYQV010012919.1:0-12309 GCA_963574575.1 Galagoides demidoff | reverse complement strand
CGCCTGTGGTCCCAGCTACTTGGGAGGCGGAGGCAGGAGACTCGCTTGAGCCCAGGAGTTGGAGGTTGCTATGAGCTGTGATGCCATGGCACTCTACCCAGGGGGACAGCTTGAGGCTCCGTCTCAAAAAAAAAAAAAAGAAAGAAAATCAAAGCAACAATTCTCAATAAAATCATGGCAAATAGAATACAGCTACACAATAAAAATATATATATATATCATGGTCAAGTGGGATTTATCCCAGTGATGCAAGGCTGGTTCAATGTACGCAAATCCATAAATGTAATTCACCACATAAATAAAAGCAAAAAAAAAAAGACATATAATCCTCTCAATTGATCCAGAAAATGCATGGATCAAAATTCAGCATCCTTTTGTTATAAGAACACTTAAGAAAATAGGCAGAGATGAGACATTTCTTAAATGGATAGATGCCATCTACAACAAAACGACAGTTTGAATGGAGTAAAACTGAAAGCATTTCCACTTAAAACTGAACCAGACTAGGATGTCCACTGTCACTAATACTGTTCAACATGGTGCTGGAAGTCCTAGCCAATGTAATCAGGCAAGAGAAGGATATTGAGGGCATCCAAATGGGGACAGAGGAGGTCAAACTTCCAGTCTTTGCTAATGTTATGACCATATACTTAGAAAAGCACAGAGACTCAACCATGAGACTCCTGGAAGTAATCAAGAAATATAGTAACATCTCAGGATATAAAATCAATGTCTACAAATCAGTAGCCTTCATATACACCAACAACAGTCAAGCTGAGAATCAAATCAAAGACACCATTCCCTTCATAGTAGCTTCAAAGAAAATGAAATACCTCGGAATATACCTAACAAAGGATGTGAAGGATCTCTACAGAGAGAACTATTAAATCATGAAAACAGAAATATCAGATGATACTAACAAATGGAAGAAAACCCCATGCTCATGGCTAGGAAGAATCAACATTGTTAAAATGTCCATACTATGCAAAGCAATCTACAGATGTAGCGCAATCCCCATTAAAGCACCAATATCATAATTTGAAGAACTTGACAAAAGAGTTCTTCATTTTGTATGGAACCAGAAAAAAACCTGAATAGCCAAGACAATTCTAAGAAGTAAAAACAAATCTGGAGGCATCACATTATCAGACTTCAGATTATACTACAAGTCTATAGTGATCAAAACAGCATGGTACTGACACAAAAATAAAGACATAGATGTATGGAACAGAATAGAGAACATTAAGTTGAAACCAGCTACATATCACCATCTAATCTTTGATAAACCCAACAAAAGCATACACCGAGGAAAAGATTATTTAATAAATGGTGCTGGACACTGCAGCAGTCTCGCGACCCAGAGCAGCTTGGAGGCGGTGAATAATAGCTCTTCAAGTCTGCAATAAAAAATGCCCCACAATAAAACTACATTGCAAAAAATGAGAAAGAAGCAGAATGGAAACAGTAAAAAGGTTGAAGAGGCAGAGTCTGAAGAATTTGTGGTGGAAAAAGTTCTGGATCAACAAATAGTAAATGGGAAGGTGGAGTATTTCCTGAAGTGGAAGGGATTTACAGATGCTGACAATACTTAGGAACCTGAAGAAAATTTAGATTGTCCAGATTTCATTGGAGCATTTCTTAATTATCAAAAAGCTGATAAAGAAAAAGATGATACGAAAAGAAACTCTTTATCTGACAGTGAATCGGATGATAGCAAATCAAAGAGGGAAAGAGATGCTGCTGACAAACCAGGAGGCTTTGCCAGAGGTCTTGATCCTGAAAGAATAATTGGTGCCACCAACAGCAGTGGAGAACTAATGTTTCTTATGAAGTGGAAAGATTCAGATAAGACAGATTTGTTGCTGGCAAAAGAGGCAAATATAAAGTGTCCTCGGATTGTTATTGCTTTTGATGAAGAGAGACGAACTTGGCATTCTTGTCCAGAAGATGAAGTTCAATCATTGTTTGCATTGCTTTATATATATAATCTGGGTCTTGGTTTTTGATTGACAAGTGTGAAGAAATAACTACATTGTATTAAATCAAGTTTTACATCGATCCACGAATGGATCAACAAACTGTGGTATATGTACACCATGGAATACTATGCAGCCATAAAGAAAAATGGAGACTTTATGTCCTTCATTTTCACATGGATGGAGCTGGAAAATGTTCTTCTTAGCAAAGTATCATAAGAATGGAAAAAAAGTATCCAATGTACACACCCCTATTATGAAACTATATCTTTTATATGAAAGCTATAACCTAATAACAGTCTAAGAATATGGGGAAAGGGGAGGGGGGAATGGGTGGAGGGAGGGGGATTGGAGGGATCACTTCTGAGGTTTATCTTATAAGGGTACAAGTGAATCTTTCTAAGAGCAGAATGTGAATGTTTTAAAACAATAACTAAGAAAATGACATGAGGGCTATGTTAACCAGTTTGATGGAAGTGTTTCGGATTGTGTGTGAAAACCCCACACTGTACCCCAGAAGTGCATTAATGTACATAGTTACCATTCAATAAAAAAAGAAAAAAAATCAAGTTTGATATGTTCATTTTTGAAAGTAGTACAGGGGGAGTCGTTGAGGGGGGGTTGCATCAATAGCACTGGTTACTTTGAACAAATAAATAAAAGCTTTCTCTAGTTGCTTCCTTTATGAGAAAAAAATATAACTTGACACCATAGTATATTATTTCCTCTGCATTAGAGAACAGCTTTTCTAAATGCTAAGGGAAATTTCCATAGCCATTATTCAGTAAGAACTTGTGTTTAACTCTTTGCCTAAGGACCATTCTGGATGGCTTTTTTAAAAAATTGGTTTCTGTATGTGTATACATAACATGCACATGTAAATGATTTTCTTTGTTTTTAAACATTCACCAAAACAAAAATCATGGGTAAGCCCAGGTGTCTGCAATTACATCATTCTGAGCAATGTAAGAATAGAAAATTTTCCTGAAGCCATAATGTTTCAAATTAAATATTTGGTTCTTAATTTGACAATTTAAATGGATAATTTAAAGGCAGCCACGTCAGAATCTGTATCTATGTGTATAGTCATATAAATGCAAAATTGTGTTTATAAAATTTCTAAAAGGAAAAGCTTTATCATTACCAATAACCTTCCCACTCACATGAGGAAACTAGACAAATTCTGGTGTGTTCTAATGAGGTAAACAAATAAGACTTAGGCTCGGTGCCTGTAGCTCAAGTGGCTAAGGCACCAGCCACATACACCAGAGCTGGTGGGTTCAAATCCAGCCCGGGCCTGCCAAACAACAATGATATCTACAACCAAAAAATGGCCGGGCATTGTGGCAGGCACCTGTAGTCCCAGCTCCCTGGGAGGCTGAGGCAAGAGAATCACTTAAGCCCGGGAGTTGGAGGTTGCTGTGAGCTGTAATGCCACAGCACTCTACTCAGAGCAACAGCCTGGGGCTCTGTCTCAAAAAAAAAAACAAAAAAAAACCAAACTCAACACAAATAAGATTTAGCTAGATGCTCATTAAAGATTGCTCCAGTAAGCCATTCCTAGGCTTGGCTTATAGAAACCTAATCAGATGGTTAAGCCATGTTGGCAGTTTCATACCTGTTGACATAAATGTGTGAACATACTTTGTAATCTAAATTATTGACTTACATGTTTTTTTCCTTACCCCAACTCGTTCCTTACATGACTCAAACTTTTCAGTATTTGGGTTACTGGGTGAGCAGAAGCCATAAGAAATAATAATCAGAATGTTATTCAGTTATATGTTGCTTACTTTATTGTAAATAATAGTGAGCAATGGTCAATAAATAGTTTTATACTCCTTAAAAAAATAAATAAGTGGAGCTGGGATGACTGGTTAGCCACGTGTAGAAGACCGAAGCTGGACCCACATCTCTTACCACTTACAAAAATTGACTCATACTGGGTAAAATATTTAAATCTAAGACACGAAATGATAAAAATCCTAGAAGAAAGTGTGGGGAAAACTTGATGATGTCAGCGTGGGAAAAACTATATGAAGAAGACTTCATTGGCAATCAAAACAAAAATAAACAAATGGGACTTAATTAAGCTGAAAAGCTTCTGCACAGCTAAGGATGCAACAATTAAAACAAATAGAAAAACATCATAATGGAAAAAGATATTTGCATGTTACAAATCTGACAAAGGATTGATAACTACAATCTACAGAGAACTCAAATTAGTCAACAAAAAAGAGCAAAACGATCCCATTTATCACTAGGCAAGAGATATGAACAGACCCTTCTCTGAAGACGGACAAAAGGCCAGTAAACGCACGAAATATGCTCCTCTTCTTAATTATCAGAAAAAGGCAAATCAAAACCACCTTTGAGATATCACTCAACCCCAGCAAGAATAGCCCATATCACAAAGTCCTAAAGCTGCAGATGCTGGTATGGTTGTGGAGAGAAGGGAACACTTTTACAATGTTTGTGGGATTACAAACTAATACCACATCTTTGGAAAGAAGTATGGAGAATCTTCAAAGAGCTAAAAGTAGACCTTCCATTTGATCCTGTACTACCATTACTAGGCATCTACTCAGAAGAAAAAAAAAGTCATTTTACCATAAGGACATTTGCACTAGAATGTTTATCACAGCTTGGTTCACAATCACAAAGAAGTGGAAACAATCTGAGTGCCCATCAACCCACGAATGGATAACTATAGTGTCATATATGTGAACTATGGACTTCACTTTCTTTTTCTTTTTAACCTGGAAAGATTCGGAGCACATCCTCCTAAGTAAATTATCACAAGGATGGAAAAGCAAGCATCCAATGTACTCGATAGTAATATGAAACTAGTAGATGAATAACTACATGCCCACATGAGAGAAAAACACATTTCGATTCAAGAAGGGGGGAGAGGGGAAGAGGGAGGGGAGTGGAGTAAGCTCTCACCTATCATGTACAAAGTAGGGGTATACAGCACATGTCCTGGGTGAAGGGCTCAACTGCAACTTGGACTTTACCTAACAGACACAAACAATGTAACCTAATTGTATGTACCCTGATATTAATTTGAAATAAAATAAAATGGAGGGGGGGAGGGGGCAGAGGTGGAGGGAGGGTGATTGGAAGAATCACTTCAATGGTTTATCTTACAAGGGTACAAGTGAATCTTTCTAAGAGTAGACTATAAATATCTTAACACAATAAGAAAATGACATAAAGGCTATGTTAACCGATTTGATGAAAATATTTCAAATTGTATATGAAAACACCACACTGTACCCCACGATTGCAATTCATGTACACAGCTATCATTTAATAAAAAAAAGAAATAAAATAAAATAAAATTCTCTTTTTGTCTTTGACGATTTTGATCATATTTAATCTTAGTATAGATTTTTGGGGGGTTCATTCTATTGGGTTCTTTGGATTGCATGAATCTGGATGCCCATTTCCCTCCTCAGATTTGGGTATTTTCCAGCCATTATTTATTTAAATAAGCTTTCTAGCCATTTCTTTCTACTCCTTCTGGGATATCCATGATGCTTACATTGGTTTGCTTGATTGTTTCTCTTCAGATTTGTCTGGTTGTGTTTTGGGTGTTTTTTGCTAGTTTTCTTCTTTTTTTCTTTTTTTCTACTCTGAATAATTTCAGATAACCTATCCTCAAGTTCATTGATTCTTTCTTCTGACTGATCAAGTCTGTTGTTGAAGCTGTCTATTGAATTTTTCAACTCAGTTATTGGAGTTATTCAGCTCCAAAATTATTGTATACTCTATTTTGTTGTGTATAATGTTGCCTAAATCTTTGAGGGAAAAATAAGGATGTATATTATACATGCATAGTACTAATTCCATATCTATATAAACATTTTAATTTTTATCTATGGTTATGCATAATAATACAAAATAATACCCTGGAATATGGTAATTGGTTTTGTTGAACTTACAACCAACTTGCAACAAAAGCATTTTCAGCCAATGAAGAGCTATGTATTTCTCTTCATACACTTTAGGGGGGAGCTAGCAATCTAGCAGAGAGTTTTAGAAAAATTATTGAAAAATGTCAACATGATTTTTTAAAAACTGCATGTTTTAAGCTGACAGTTATTAAATATGCCAAAGCAGGGCAACAAATCTGCTGAGAGACAGTTTGGACATCTTTGCAGAGAGTGTCACCAGATTCTGGAGGCAACAGAAAGAAAAGCTTCTTCAGATGCTAAGACAGAAGAAGAAAATGTGAGGGAAACCTCCAAAGTGGCCAGAAATAGAGCAGGAGGTGAAGGCCTGGATTCCAGAGCGGCATCAAACTGGGATCTCTGTTTCAATCAGGATGATACAAAAAGAGGGTAAAAGGATTATAAGAAAAAAACCCTGATGATTGCGCAAGGACACCCAAGTAGTGCTTTAACTTTATGAAGAGAGAAGGTCTGAGTGTGAGATCACAAACAAAACTTGCCCCCAAACTTCCAGCATCCTATAATAATCAAGTTTTTGAATTTCATTCTTATGTTATCAATCATCAGAAGTCTAATAACTTTGGCTCAGTGTCTGCAGCTCAACAGCTATGGTGCCAGGAGCTGAAGGGTTCGAACCTGACCTGGGCCTGCCAAACAACAACCAAAAAATAGAGGTGCTGTGGTGGGCGCCTGTAGTCCCAGCTACTTGGGAGACTGAGGCAAGAGAATCGCTTAAGCCCAAAGATTTTGAGGTTGCTGTGAGCTGTGATGCAATAGCACTCTACTGAGGGCAACATAATGGGACTCTGTCTCAAAGAACAAAAAAAAAGTCTTACAACTTTGAGGTATCCCAAATCTCTACTATAGATGAGGTCCCTCTCACATTTGATGTGATATACAACAGAATTGTGGACATCAAGGAAGCAAAGAGGCTGGTAAAACTAGTGGACATGAGAAAACACGTTTCACTGTTGTTCTAGCCTGTTGTTCAGATGGGACAAAGCTACCACCTATGAGCATCTTTAACAGAAAAACATTTCTAAAAGAAAAGACCCCAAGTGGAGTTATTGTCCACATCCATGAAAAAGGATAGATGAATGAAGAAGGCATGAAAATCTAGTTTAATAATGTCTGGTCATGAAGACCTGGAGGATTATAAAAAAATAGCTTTGCTTGATTTTGATCACTTCAAAGCCCATGTTACACAAAATGCAAAAGAAATCACAGTGAACTTGATATCCCAACTTGTTGTGATGCTTGGTGGACTAACCAGTCAACTGCAACCACTTCATGTGTCAGCAAACAAGCCTTTTAAGGCCCCAATGAAGAAAGAGTGGATGCTGTGGATATAGTCAGCTGGTAATGATTTAACACCTACAGGCAGAATCAAGAAAGCATCCATCATCCAGGTTTGTGATTGGATCCTAAGATTGTGGAATGGGGTCAAGAAGGAAGTGGCTATGAAATCATTTTTAAAAATTGTGGCATCAGCAATGCTATGGATGGAACTAAGGATGATGAAATTTACTAGGGTGAGGAAAGTGGATCTTCAGAAGACACCAGTAATGTAGAAATTGAAGATAATGATACTTCTTTTTTTAATTTTAATTTTTTAAAATAAATCATAATGTGTACATTAACGAATTTTTGGGGTACAATGTGCTGATTTTCTATACAAGTTGGAATGCTTATGTCAAACTGGTTAACGTAGACTTCACCTCTCTTACTTAATTGTTGCATTAAGACATTTATACTCTACTCTTAATAGATTTGACATGTAGCCTTGCATTATGCACAGTAGGTGAGGTCCCACTGATTGCCTTCCCTCCACCTAACCTCCCCCTACACTCCCCTCACCCTCCTCTTCCCTCCTTCATTCTGGGCTATACTTGTGTTTTATCATTAGTATGAAGTGTGGGTGATTATATATTGGTTTCATAATAGTACTGAGTACATTGGATACTTTTTTTTCCAATCTTGAGATACTTTACTAAGAATGATATGTTCCAGCTCCATCCATGTAAACATAAAAGAGGTAAAGTCTCCGTCTCTTTTAATGGCTGCATAATATTCCATGGCATACATATACCACCAATTGTTAATCCATTCATGGGTCAGTGGGCACTTGGGCTGCTTCCATGACTTGGCAGTTATGAATTGGGCTGCAATAAACATTTTGGTGCAAATATCTTTGTTGTAAAATGATTTTTTGTCATCTGAATATATACCTAGTAGAGGAATTACAGGATCGAATGGCAGGTCTACTTTTACTTCCCTAAGTGTTCTCCAAACTTCTTTCCAAAAGGAACATATTAATTTGCATTCCCACTAGCAGTGCAGAAGTGTTTCCTTCTCTCCACATTCACACCAACATCTATAGTTTTGGGATTTTGTTATATGGGCTAATCTTACTGGAGTTAGATGATATCTCAAAGTGATTTTGATTTACATTTCTCTGATGATTAAAGATGATGAGCACTTTTTCATGTGTCTATAGGCCATGCACCTGTCTTCTTCAGAGAAGCTTCTGTTCCAGTCTCTTGCCCACAATGAAATGGGATGTTCTTTTCTTATTAATTAGTTTGAGTTCTGTATGGATTCTAGTCATCAAACCTTTGTCAGAAACATAACCTGCAAATATCTTCTCCAATTTTAAGGGCTGTCTGCTTGCTTTACTTACTGTGTTCTTGGCTGTGCAGAGAACACAACTTTTTCGTTTGATCAGATCCCAGTAATATATTTTTGGCATTGCTTCAATTACCAGGGTGATCGTCATAGAAGGCCAAGAGGTCTTCATCACTGTCAAAATCAGAAGTATCATTATCTTGAAGATGATGATTACAGTGATGAAGACCTCTTGGCCTTCTATGACGAATAATGTAAATTTATTACTGGTATATAAAATTTCTTATAATTTGTGTCTTGTAATTATGTGTTACATAAAATTTCTAATACCATAATACACTAAGAAATAAATGCTAGAATTCCTTTATAATACAAAAAGCAAGTACCTAAATATAAACAAATAAAAATCTGAATGAAAAATTAAAATGAAAGTTTTTTTTCCCCTAAGAGTTTGAGTAAAAAACTTGGGTGTGCATTATACATGGGAGCCCATTACACACATAAAAAATGTGGTAATTGTCATTCTTTCTTTTTCCTTGTTGATATTCTCATTTTGTTCGTGTTCTGTTTTCTGATTACCTTTAGTTGTCTGTGTTCCCTTGTAGCTCACTGACTTTCTTCAATACAATTATTTTAAATTCTTTGCCAGGCAATTCTTAGATTTCCATTTTTTTTATGGTCATTTGTTGGAGATTGAGTTTGTTCTTTAGTATCATAGTATTTCTCTGATTCTTCATGATCCTGGTAGTTTTGCCTTAGTATATAGGCATTCAAAGAAGCAGCCACCTTTTCCAGTATTATGAACTCATTTTTGCAGGTAAAGGCCTTCACCAATTAGCCAGACTAGAGAATTTGGGAACCTCTCAAACATGTTCTCATGGATGTACATTCTGCACTCTTCACCAACCCTCCTGGAGAGGAAGTATCAGAGTTCTGTGCCTTCTCCCAATCTTGTAAATCCGTGAAGGCTGCTGTAACCTCCACTTCTGTTCTCTAGGGAAATGCACCAAAATACCAGGATATTGGGTTCAAGATCCACTTCTCTCTCTTCTTCCTGAAGAAGATTCTGGGGTATGTGCTTTCTACCTAACCTGAAGTATTGTGTCAACTGATGACAGCCACCTACCTCTTTTCTTTTGGATAATGCACTGGAATTCTGGCAGGCGTGGTGTAAATTCCCCTTCTGTCTTTTACCCCTGAAGGAGAAGATTCTGGATTGTGCCTCTTCTACCTGTTCTGCACAGCTGTGCTGGCTGCAGAGAACCTTCTGCCCCTTTTCCCTCAGGCAGACGCTCCCCTTCTCTCCCTTTGTCCTAAAGAAGAAGCCTCAGAATTGTCCATCTTTTCTCAATGCCAAAATGCTTCATAGGCTGCTCAGAGCCACCTACTCCTTTTTCCTAAAGGAGTAAGGAGTACACTGTAATGCTGAGAGGCTGGAGGCAAACTCCATTTCTTCCTTCCTCCTGGAGGAAAGCACTGTGCATCTTCCTTCAATCTTTAAGGTCCCTACTGGCTGATGGGAACCACATGGTCCTTTTATTTTTAATTACCGTTAAACATTCTAACTATGCTGATTGCTTCAGCATTGTGTGTAAGATAGAAATAAGTCTCTTGGCTGGTGCTCTGAAAGGCTGGGGATGTTGCATGCATGCTTCACTCACTCTGTCCCACAGGGAGAAGTCACAGGCTGGGTGGCTTTTGTGTGATGCTGAGCTGTGCAGGCATAGGGGAGGGACTGACATGAATAAAGTAAAACTGTTCTTCTTTCAAAGCAGTTGTTCTTGGTTTTGTACTTATTTGATATGCTGTAGCTTCTTAACTTGATTATGGAGTTCTTATAAAGGTATTCTGGCCCATATACCATATTGGTTTTGTACTTATTTGATATGCTGTAGCTTCTTAACTTGATTATAGAGTTCTTATAAAGGTATTCTGGCCCACATACCATAGGCTGGGTTCTTTCTGTGGGGAGAAAAGGTGTAGAACTTCTTAACTCCCTATTCTGTTGTCTTACTAGTGTTAGACAAATCTAGCTTTTTTATTTCAGATTAATATGAGGGTACAGATGATTAGGCTACATTGTCTGCATTTGCTAGGTAAAGTCCAAGTTGTAGTTGAGCCTTTTACCCTGCATGTGTGTTGTATACCCTTACATTGTGTCCATTAGGTGAGATGTTACCAATCTTCCTCTCTCCTTTCCTCTCTCCTCTTCCTCCTCCCCCTACTCTCATTTGCATTTAATTGTGTTTTTCTTTTGTATGGGCATGTAGTTCATCCACTGGTTTTATATTAGTATTGATTACATGGGATACTTAATTTTTCATTCTTGTGATACTTTACTAAAGAGAATGTTCTTCAGTTATATACAGGTTAATATGAAGATGTAAGGTCTCCATCTTTTTATGCCTGAATAGCATTCCATGGTATACAAATACCACAGTTTATTGATCCATTCATGGGTTGATGGGAACTTGGGTTGATTCCATATCTTGGCAATTGTGAATTGATCTGTGATAAACATTCTAGTACAAATGTCCTTATGATGAAAACTATTTTTTTTTCTTCTGGGTAGATACCTAGTAATGAGATTAAAGGATTAAATGGAAGGTCTACCTTTAGCTCTTCGAGGATTCTCCATACTTCTTTCCAAAGAGGATATATTAGTTTATAATCACACAAACATTGTAAAAGTGTTCCCTTCTCTCCACAACCATGCCAGCATCTGCAAATTTGTGGACTTGTAATGTCCACACAATTCTAGTTTTTGAATCCCTGCTTTGTCACAAGCTAGATATTTGATCTTCCACAAGTATTGGCACTCTCTGTTATGTCCTTCAATATTAAAATGGGACTTAAAATGCCTACCTCATGCCATTCCAAGGCAAATGTCATCCATTTAGTGTGTATTCAACAAATGATTCATGGTTTTTAAGAACTATTATGTGTAGAGGTTATACCAATTGGGAATATTGGGATAGGTGTACTGCAGAAACAGGTAGAGGAATGGAGTTGGGAGTGTGTTTGTCACCCCCAATTCCTTCTTTCCTTAATTAATACCTGTGCTGACAGTTGTATTCCAACCAGGATGAACATATTCTGGATCCAATGCTGATAACCCACTTTTGACAGAAACAAGGCACACACAAAAAGACTTGATGAGAAGTAGGCTTAGAAGCAAACTTGACCTTTAAGATGAAAATAAGTTATATCAGAACTTGGTAGTGCTGTGAGTTTGGAACCAGACTTTGTTGTGCAGTAGATGATAAGAATCTACACAAGTCTCCAAATTCAGGCAAGAAATTTAGATAGCAGGAAGACTACAGCAAGACAGTAATTTGAACCTACTACAAATTCCCTAGGTAATTTCCAGGAGCAGGCACTGTTATCCAAGTGTGAGTGTTGTTCAGATGGGAGTTTATAGACTTTTCAATATACTCTCAAAGAAGGGGAGGAAAACATGGCTCACAAAGTACGTGAAACAAGGCAATCGGCTTGGTGCCTGTGGCTCAAGTGGCTAAGGTGCCAGCCACATACACCTAAGGTGGCGGGTTCGAATCCAGCCCGGGCCCACCAAACAACAAAAATGGCTGCAACCGAAAAATAGCCAGGTGTTGTGGCAGGCGCCTGTGGTTCCAGCTACTTGGGAGGCAGAGGCAGGAGACTCACTTGAGCCCAGGAGTTGGAGGTTGCTGTGAGCTGTGATGCCACAGCACTCTACCCAGGGGGACAGCTTGAGGCTCTGTCTCAAAAAA
>CAUYQV010012916.1:0-23559 GCA_963574575.1 Galagoides demidoff | reverse complement strand
TGCCTCCGCCTCCCAAGTAGCTGGGAGCACAGGCGCCCGCAAAACGCCCAGCCATTTTTTGGTTGCAGCCATCATTGTTGTTTGGCGGGCCCGGGCTGGGGATTCGAACCTGCCACCTTAGGTGTACGTGGCTGGCGCCTTCGCTGATTGAGCCACAGGCGCTGAGCCTCTCGGTTTATTTTGTATTCCACTTTTCAAGTTGAAAATAAATTTCTCTTGCCTTGTTAATTAGTGGTATTTCCCTGTATGAAGATGCAGCAGTAAAGTGATATTTAATGGATAAAAAAGAAATTCAACACAAGTGCATATCATAAGTTACAAAATTTTTATAGTGAACAGAAGAAAGTCTAGTGGTAAAAATAATAAATTTA
Organism: Galagoides demidoff; assembly: GCA_963574575.1. Classification (NCBI taxonomy): domain Eukaryota; kingdom Metazoa; phylum Chordata; class Mammalia; order Primates; family Galagidae; genus Galagoides; species Galagoides demidoff. The sequence goes on along the minus strand of CAUYQV010012916.1, from coordinate 23,188 downwards.
ACCTAAGTTATGAAATACCTGTATATCAAAAGCCATAAAATATTGATAAAAGAAATTGAAGAAGACACAAATAAATGGAAATTCATACTGTGTTAACGGACTGGGAGAATTAATACTATTAAAATTCTCCATACTACCCAAAGCAATTTAAAGATTCATTACAATCCCTATCAAAACTCCAAAGACGTTTTTTCACAGAAATAGAAGAAAGTAATTCTAAAATTTGTATGTAACCACAAAAGAGCCTGAATATTTAAAACACAAGAACAAAGCTAGAGGTATAACATTTACTGTTTTCAAATTATATTACAAAACTATAGTAATCAAACCAGTGTGGTACTAACATTAAAAACAGACACAATGACTAATGGAGCATAATAGAAATCCCAGAAATAAAGTCAGGTATATGGCCAACTAATCTTGGATAAGGGCACCAAGAATAGACAATGGGGAAAGTAGAGTCTCTTCAATAAATGGAGATGGGAAAACTGGATATTCGCATGTAAGGAAGTGGAATTAGATCTTCATCTTAGAACATACACAAAAATCAACTAAAAATGGATTAAAGTCTTAAACCTTATGATCCCAACCATAAAATTCCTCAAAGTAAGCATAGGGGAAAACCTCCATGACATTGGTCTTAGTGATGGTTTTTTGAATACTACACCAAAAGCACAGATGACAAAAGCAACAAATAAAGGAATGAGACAATATCAAACTACAAAGTTTCTGTGCTTTTAATTTAAAAATATACATTTGGTTTGATGAAAATATTTCAAATTGTATACAAAATCAGCACATTGTACCCCATGACTGCATTAATGTACACAACAGTGATTTAATACAAACTACATATATATACACACATTTATACAAAATATGAAATTTTCTATTTGACATTAAATGTGGGTTATAATAACTACCAAAATATCTTGTTAGTTGCTCTTTTATTCTTTACTAATTGGAGTATCAATATGAGTAATTACATTTAAGTAACATATGTCTGTATAAATAAATGCGATCAGGTAGAAAATTCACTGAGAGAGTGACTGTAGCATTTTCCATTTTTAATGTCTTTTCTCTATTGTGAGAGCCAATATTATTTTCCTTGTTTTTGTCAAAGCTACTAATTGAAATGTGTAATATTAGTGCAGGAATATCATATATGTTCCCTATGTGGCTAAAATTTTAGAAACATTGGAAGGGTATTGTAAGTAAAAATGCAGAAAAAATATATACTGCTTAATTAATATATAGATGTTAGAGAACCCAGGAAGCTTTGCAAATTTTTTTTAAAATCATGCCTCTATTCATACATGATTAAACTACTACACACACACACAATTATACGCTTGGGTATTCTAAGACAAGGGCACCCACACAGTGTCTCTCTAGATGGACCTTGGGGAGATTCTGGAGAGCCATGTGCTTAGCCACGTTCTTAACCACTGGCCATCAATGCAGGTACTTGGCTTTGTAATTAATTTTCATTTTCTTAAAATATAGACATCCATAGATAGATTGAAATGCAGCATTCTGCACATGTGTATTTATATGTGTGCACACATATTCATATACACATATATAGTGTCTATTTTGGCAAGCCATGTAATTATTGCCTATAAATTACCTTTTGCTCTTAACTGCTTTTCAGCCTTCCCTTACTGGTACAAACATTTATGGAGCAGTTGCTCAGTCCTGGGTACACTGGAAGGAATGGCAAATTTACTCTGGATAGAAAGAGGGCGCTTCCATGTAAAAGAGTAAATACAGCGTAATAAGTTTTAAATACCACTCAGGGTGTCCAACCTTTCTTCACATTGAATACACAAAAGCTGATAAGCAAAAAATAAAAAAAGGGTGTGCATAACTTTTGCAGTATCCAACACCACAGATAAGAAAAACAGGCCTCAAATAATCTGCATGCAGCCCGCAGGCCACAGATTGGACACCCCTGGTAGGCAATAAGAAGCTATGAACAAACATTCAGGGGAGACGACAAAGAGCTGAAGCGGGAGGAGGTTTGAAGGAAGAGCTATTTCTCTACCAATGCTGGAGAAAGGGTGGAGCCTGGAATATCTGTATTGAGTAAAGGTGGAAAGAATGCACTAGCTCTTGGAGCATATACAGAGCTCTTTCTCCTGCTGGGTTGGAAGGTTTGGATAGGAGATGTGAGTGAGCACTTTCTAGTTGGAAAAGCAATTGATCCCTGGGCCTTGAAGACCCCTGGAAAGTGTTTAACATCTGTTAAGCTCTGTAGGCCAGAGGTGCTTCTTGTTAATAGCTAACTGAAAATAAGCAGTGTTATTTTAAAAACAGAATTATATTAATTTTGCTTTAAAAATACTTGAAATGAGCTTGTAGAGTAAGCTGCTATTTATGTTATCACTATTATCCTAATAGCCGTTTTTCTACCAGGCAGATTCCAGTTCTTTCTATCATTTATATATCTTGATTTTTTTTTTTGCCTTTCCTACAAATGATTATAATTGCCCTTAATATAATTGTGATTATATTATAATTATTGTAATTTGCCTCCTATCATGTATATTTCCCCTTGTCTCTTAAAATCTTTCTTCAAACACACTACATGATTCCTATTTTCTATCAAAGCCTCTGATACAAATGCTCACTTTATTCTTTAAATTCTGCGATTTTTCTTAAGAGAATTTGCCTGACTTATTTCCTGAGAATGCGTTTTATTTCTACTTTGGTTCAGATCCAGAGGTATCTTTTGCATCCTTTGGGAAAGCACCCTGTCACGCTGTAGTTGTTGCCTTGGAAACAACAATAAAGGTAGGATCAACACTGAGACAGGAAGCGGGGAAGTCATTTTACTGTCTACTGTATGCCAGTCACTGGGTTGGAGGTTTGGAATGTGTTGTCTTACTAATCATCAAACCCCCGAAGGTGAAAACTGTCTGCAGGTGACTATTGACTATTGATAATCCTAAGTCTTGTTAACATTAAAGTACTTCAACATGGAAAAGCACCTGGAGAGCAAAATTCAGACGAGTTCCTCAGACATCAAAGGACCTGTCATTTCCAATTAAAATTAAATGATAGTAATGTTGCACATTTTGGGGAACTGTGCTGAGAAGCATTTGCATACAGGTTTTATGGACCTTCAGTAATTCTGATATTACCCTTTGATATTTTGACCAAACTATATTCAGATGAATCAATCCATCATCGTGCTGTTACTATGTGTATATCAGATTAAAATTATCATTTCTAATAACAAGAAAACTATTCCTCAGGATAAATTGTATGACACAGTCTTGAACACTAAGCTGCTTTTCATTAAGTGAACAAACTATACTTCAGAAACTAGAATGGTAAGAAATTTGGAAACTTGATAAGGACCTCACTGTTAAAAAAAATAACATCTTATCATCTTTTAAGACTGAAAATTAGTTTCAATTTCATCCTTAAAGAACCACCAAATTAATTTCCTGATCAATGTGTTCTTTGATTAATGGACAGTTATAGTTGGACTTTTCTGAGCTTTTTGTCTTTGGAATATTTCTGTCTTTTGTTCTCATACTTTTTGATCTACATTTTTTGAAAGTGTATGACAATCTTTTTTTGAGATTTTTGGCAGTTAAACAAATGAGTAACTGAAAATTATACGGTGCCCTACATATCCTTTGAGAAAAGTTTTAAAGGACTGTTTTGGAGCCATAATTTTCACAAAGTAACTTTTATTTGCAGAGATTTTAACCAGAATATCAAAATCACATACCCCTCTTTTCCCTGGAGACCCTTTCTGGAACCCTTTCTGGAACTCTCTTGCTCAAACCTGGATCCCGTTGCTCGTGAGTTGCCAGAACAGCTCTCACCAAGGGACCCGCTTTCCTTCTTTCCTGGATATCACCTCCTTTCACTTGTGTTTCGTTTTTGTCTTCACTATTCTTTCCTCTATTCCTCTCTTTCTTAACTATCTCCCTTCCTTCTTTTCCTTTCCTTCCATTTTTGTTAGTGTATAGAAACACAGCTAATACTTGAATATGGATTTTGTATCATACACTTTATTGAATTTGCTCTAACAGTTTTTTTGGCAGAGTCTTTAGGGATTTTTTTTTTTCAAATTTAAATAAATTTAAGTAGAGGTTAAAGTGGTTTTTTGTTGTTGTTGTTATATGGCTGAATCAAATAGTGAAGCAGTCTAGGCTTCTAATATGCCCTCCCTCTCTTCCTTTCTTATCAGAGTAGATCTTCAGCTATTTCACATAGGAAGGTATGTGAAGAATAAACTGGATGATCTCTGGCCCGCATGAAAATATCTTTTTTTCTTTCCTCACACTCAATTAATATTTTGCTTTAGGGTGGAATTCTAGATTCAAAACCTTTCTTTCCTTAGAATTTGAAGGCATGGTCAGCTATGTTCTGTTATCCACTGCTGATGATGAAACATCGAGGACAATCTGATTATCTGATAATCAAGTTTCCTGTATCCCACGCCCTCAGGAGGTATTGGGTTCTCCTTTTTATCCTCAGTGCTCTACAATTTTATGATTTATGTCTAGGTATAATGGGTTCATATTCATTTCAATATAAACACTAGTCCCATTCAGATTTGGGTTTCTTTTGTTCTCTTATTCCTCTAATACGTTCCTCCCCTCCATCTCTTTTCTCACTCTTTCTTTTCTGAAATAAATGTCTATTGGTCAGATCCTTTGGCTGCTGTGCTGATCTTCTCTCCATTTATCTTTCCTTTCGTATTTTCCTCCTTCTCGGGTTTACAGCCTGTCCAATGCTTTCAACTTTACTTTCTAAACCTTCTTTTACTTTTTAAAATTGATAATCTTTTCAACTTCCAAATATTTTTAATATTCTTTTATTGCTTTTCAGAACATCTAATTATTTTTCAATGATACTCAATATCCTGCTTGAACATTAGAGTATTATTAGTTCCCATATTTGAGTTTTCTTCTCTGTCTTGAATTGTCATTTTTTCCTGTTCTTTCTTGTTCATGTCTCCTTGGGAATCTGGTGATTCTTGGTTGTCTGCCCATATTCAGGGGAAAGTCTTGGTTGATTATTTTCATTTGTGGATTTTGCCTAATGGTGAATAATAAACCTATTTCTTGCTGAGCCTTTCTCTGGAATAGGACACACAGCTGGGAACTGTATGTAGAAAGGAGAAGACGGGCATAAAAAGCACTGCTTAGACTGAGCAGGCAGGAAAGCTGCTGTCAGGTGGCTGACCCCAACATACTATTGTGAATGGGATTGCTGTCTTAATGTATTTTTCAGATGTTTTGTGCTTAGTGTAAAGAAACACAATGAATATTTGATTGATTTTTTTTATCTTATACTTTACTAAATTTGTTTACTAACTCTGACAGTTTTGGGGAGAGTCTTTAGGAATTTTTTTTATTAATTTAAGTAGATGTAGGGGGTAAATTTTTTTTTGTTACATGGCTGAATCAAATAATGGACAAGTCTGGGCTTTTAATATACCCTTCACCTAAATAGTGTACACTGTACCTGATAGGTGATTTTTATCATGCACCCCCCACCCAGCGTCCCTTTCTGAGTCACTAATTTCCATCAAGTCACCCTGTATGACCATGCACACCCTTGCTTAGTTCCTACTTATAAGAGAGGACATGCATATAAGTGAGGTATTTGTTTTTTAGTTTTTAGGTTACTTCACTTAGAATAATGGCCACAAATTCCATTCAAGTTGCTAAAACACACTATTTCATTCTTTGGAATGGCTGTTTATTACACACACATACTTTTTTTTTTTTAACCCACTCATCAATTGATGGGCACAAAGGTTAGTTCAGTATCGTTGCAATTTGAATTGTGTTGTGATAAACAAACTGATGTATGTGTCTTGTTTGAAAAATAACCTCTTGTTCTGTGGGTAGATAGACCCTCAGTAGTGTCAGTAGTGGGATTGACAAATCAAATGGTAGATCTACTTTTAATTCTCTTGGAAATGTCCACATTGTTTTCCTCCGAGATTGTACTAATTACATTCCCACCGACAGTGTATAAACATTCTCTTTTCACTGTGTCTATCCCGGCATCCATTGTTCTATAGTTTTGGTTATGGCCATTCTGACAGACACAGGTAAGGTGGTATCATGCACATATTGGGGTTTTAATTTGCATTTCTCTAATAATTAGAGATGTTGAGCACTCTTTCACATTTGTTAATCATTTGTTTTTCTTCTTTTGAATAACGCTGAGTCTTGTCTTTTGCTCACATTTTAGTAAGATTTTGTTTCTCTTCTTGCTAATTTGTTTAAGTTCTTTATAGATTGTGGATGTTACTCTTTCATCAGTTATTCTTTGTAGACCTGATAAAACTCATCTATAAATCCATCCAATCCTGGGCTTTATTTTTGTTTGGAAATTTGTTTTACTACTGATACTATCTTACTACTCATAACTGATAGGTTTAGGATTTCTATTTCTTCCCAATTCAAGTGTGGAAAGTCATTTATTTATCCATTTCCTCTAAATTTTCTAGTTTATGTGCAGAAAGGTCTTCAGTCATCTTGGATAATCTTCTGGATTTCTGTGGTACCAGCTGTAATGTCTCCTTTTTTGAAGTTTCTGATTGATCTTTGAGATTCCCCTTCGTTTCTTGGTGAATCTAGTTAGTGGTCTGTTAAATTTATCTTGTCAAAGAAACAACTTTTTGTTTCATTGACCTTTTGTACTGTCTTTTTTTATTTTTTTCAATTTCTTTTAGTTCTGCTTTCATCTTTGTTGTTTCTTGTCTTTGCCAAGTTTGGGTTTGGTTTGTGTCGTTGTTTTAGCTCCCTGACATGTAAAATTACGTTGCTAATTTCTGATCTTTCTCTCTTTTCATGTAAGCCTTTCATACCATGAACTTCCTTCTTAACATGGCTTTTCCTTCTTGCAGATATTTTGGTGGCTTGTGTCTCTACTGTCATTCAGTTTAAAAATATTTTTTAATTGCCATCTCGATTTTGCCCAAAGATTGTTCAGCAGCAGGTTGGATACCTTCCATATATCTGTGTAGTTTTGAGAGTTCCCCTTGAAATTGATTTCTAGTGTATTCCACTATGATTTAAGAAGATACATGGTATGATTTTCATTTTATAAAACTTGGTAAGACTTGTTTTTATTGTCAGCTATAGAGCCTATATTAGAAGATGTTCCATGTGTTGATGAGAAGAAAATATATTCTGTAGTTTAGGGTACAATGTTCTCTAAACATCTCTTAGGTCCTTTTGTTCTAGAGTCCTGTTTAAGGCCAGTGCTTCATTGTTAATTTTCTGCATCAACAATCTGTCAGTAGAGTGTTGAGGTCCTTGCTTTTAATACGTTGCTATTATCAAAAAGTCAGAAGATAACAAGTATTGGTGAGGATGTGAGAACAAATAGCACTTGCTTTGATTAGTCTTCTTAACTTTAGCCATTTGAATGGGTTTGTTGAGGCATCTAATTATGGTTTTTATTTGTTTATCCCTAATGACTAATGACATTGAGTATCTTTTTTGTGTGTGCTCACTTGTTATTAGCATGTCTGCTTTGGTGAAGTGTCAGTTCAACTCTTGTGTGGATTTTTTTATTGGGTTTACTGTTTTCTGTTCATTGGATTTTGAGTTCCTTAAATATTAATACAATTCTTTCAATCATAAAAAAAAGAAAAATAGCACTTATATACTGTTGATGAGAACACATCTAGTTACAGCCACTACAGAAAACAGTATGGAGGTTGTTCACAAAATTAAAAATATACTACCATGTGATCCAGCAATCCAATGCTTGGGTATATATCCAAAGGGTATGAAATCACTATCTTTAGAGATATCTACCTATTCATTGTAGCATTATTCACATAGCTAATATATGTAGACAACCTAGATATCTGTCAATGGATAAATGGATAAAGAAAATGTGATATATACAAAGGAATTATTACTTAGCTTTAAAGTAGAAAAAAGATCCTGCCACTTGCAGCAACATGGATGAACATGGAGGGCATTATGTTCAGTGAGATAAAATAAATACGCCAGGCACAGAGAGATCCCGGAGAGAGCACTGCATGATCCCAGGTATAGGTCCAATCTAAAACTGTTGAACTCAGAGACAGTAGAAAGGTGGTTACCCAGGTTTGAGTCATAGTGAAAAAGCGGAAATGTTGGTCAAAGGGTCCAAACCTTCTGTCGGAAGATGAATATGTTAGGGAGATTTAATGTATAGCATGTTGACTGTAGTTTTTCTTTTTTTTTGAGTATAAAAAAAAGTGTAGATTAAAATAAAATTATCTATGAATACTTTCACTCAATTGTATAGATACAAGTTCAATCCAAATAAAAAGTTCACGTAAATGTATAATAGTGTTTGGATTATTCAATTTAAAACACATACTTTGTAGCCTTCTAATTTTATAATTTTTAATTCTGCCTTGACCCAACATTTTTAGGTAATAATTTCCTTGTATGGAGAAATCCTTTTTGGAAATAGTGCTTACTTCCAAAATCCCCCAACTGGGCTTTGATATTATTATTTAGAAAACTGCTCTGAAAAGAGAAATTAAAACTTCTAGAAATGTCTTTTTTTTTCCTAAAAGAATACCAACCATGCTACGTAACATCAACCCACATACTTGAAGACAAAAGAAATAGCTGGTGAACAAAACAGGAATATTCAGAAAGGTTAAAAATTCAGCCCAGCACCCTCCCTGTGCTCCACCTCGTCGAGTTGCGCTTCTGTGCTGCTATTCAAGTCACTGCTAAGTGTGGGAAGACTGTTAAAAATAAGTTTTGTGGTTAGAATAATATTTTTATAGGTTCACTTCACTCAAGGTCTTGGTCTTTTTCCTCTGAGACAGTCAGAACTCACATCTACAGGATTAAAAAAAAAAAAGCCATACTAGCAAGTTGAAGAGTTTTTTAGACAACTTACTGGCAAAGTTTGGGAGCTGGTGTTCAACACCGCATGGTTTTTCCTTAGTAACAAGAGAAACTGAATCAAAAAGCCCACAAGTATTTTTACATACCCCACTACGGTCGGCAAGGTATTATGCTAAATGCTGTGGGGGACTAAAAAAACTGAGTGAGAAATCCTTCATTTTTATTTGCTCATCTCTCCTCCCGTACTGTAAAAAGGAAAAACTCTAAGTCCCTTCTCTCTCTCCTCTTCTACATCTTTAACATGTAGCCATGTTTCTTGAATTTTCCCAAGCAGGAGTATTCTCAATGGAAGGAAGGGTAAGATACATACCATGAAGGACGTGACGATATAAGATTAATGCTGACAAGTCATCTCTTTTATCTTAAGTTAAAACTGGAAAGCTCCTTTAAATTCGAGATTTAATTTCATTCCTTAACATATCCTTATTTCAGCACTTTTCCCCTCAAAACTTCAAGCCAAGCTGATACTTTGGGAAGCTGTGCCACGTTTACTTCGTGGCTTTCCTTGGGGTGTCCAGGCCATGTTGAAAAGAACAAACTAGCGATTTTTGTTTTTCGTTTTCTCCCAATACATGCACCATGTTCCACATTCCTCCTGTCCCCCAGTTTCCTAAGGCCCATTCTCACCTACAGTTCACAGGGAAGTAACTTACAGAGGGCTTGGGAATAATTCACGGGCTTTAATGTTATTACATTAATTGAGGGTTTAAGCTGACATCTGTTTCTACAAAAGCACAAGGGGTCCATCCTGTACACTTATTTTAATTTCCAAACCAGTTAATCTTGAAAAATAAATTCAAAGACATAAAAAGAAAGTACGAGGTTTCTTAATGTGGAATAGTAGTGTATTAAATTGATCATTTGACATCAGCATTTGCTAAGGAAGTGACAGAATAATCCTTTTTGTTCCATTCCTTTTTTTAAAATCAAAAAACCACTTGGTTTGTCTAAAATATGAACACCTATAGTGTGAAAGTTATAAACAAAGGAGACATTTACTTTGTTCCCTATTTGTATTGTTTTGGTATTTTATCAGCAGCATGGGTTAATTTTCTAATTTTTTTAAAGAAAAATAACACGACACAACTTGAAATTTTCACCCATAAGCCATATAAAATTGATTAAATAGTTACACATATGTGCTATAGTCAATAGTTCAAAATACTAAATCCATCTAATTGTCCCAAATGAATGACTTGAAGGCTCTTGACACACAGCTTAAAATTCTGGTTGAGGGAATTAAAATGGATTTCTTTCTCGAGACGTACATTACCAGTCTAGAACACACAGTCTTTTCTTTCCTCCCCCTTCCCACCAGAAAACTATCATGGTTGTTCACATGGATCATCTATCTCAGTCCAAGAAAGGAGACCTCCAGGTCAAAGACGCTGGCTCTTCCTCAAGCCCCATAGGAAGAGACATTGTAGAGTTAATGCTGAAGCCCCGGACACAGTTCTGTCACTTTCCATGTAGAAAATCTGAGTGCGATAAGACCCACCGAAGAGGCTACCATTAGTACAGAGAAGGGGCATGGAATAGTGGAAGGAGGCCCAGAGGAAGTAACCTTGGCACAAGTCTCACACTTGGGTGTTCCCCAGCTCCGTGAAACTTGCCTCTCAGTTAACTAATGTGGTGAGATTTCTAGTTAAGGCCTTCCAAATTTCATGTTCAGTAATAAACCCTGAAAAGCCTTAAATGATCACTATAATATTCCATGCGCATGATCTGTGCCTCCTTAATACTACCTACATGTGATATTATACAATTTAATTCAAAAATTTATTGAAAATTTATATTCTCAGCTCGGCACCTTAGAGCACAGTGGTTATGGCACCAGCACTGTAGTTACCAAGGGTTTGAACCTGGCCCAGGCCAACTAAATAACTGCAACAACAACAACAACAACAACAAAAAAGCCGAGTGTTGGGGCAGGCACCTATAGTCCCAGCTACTTGGGAGGCTGAGGTGAGAGTATCACTTGAGCCCAAGAGTTTGAGGCTGCTGTGAGCTGTGATGCCATGGCACTCTACCCAGCGCGATACACTGAGACTCTGCCTCAAAAAAAGAAAAGAAAATTTACATTCTCTAGGGCTCTAAATTTTACCTGGTTCCTGTTTGCAAGGCATTCAGAGTATCATAATCTATGCCTTATCTAATTTTATGTAAAAATACCTTTCTTTGTTTTATTTTGGTTTTCTGTGGAGACAAGAGTATCATCCCGGGCCCTGAGCAGAATGAAGGGGCACCTTCATAGCTCACCGCAAACTCAGATGTCTGGGCTGCAAAGATCCTGCTGACTCAGCCTCCCAAGTTTTGGGGACTAGAGGCGACTGCCACAACAACAGGTTGGGTTTTTCATTTTTTGTGGAGACTCTCGCTCCAATAAGTCTTGAACTCCTGAGCTCAAGCAATCCTCCCGCCTCAGCCTCTGAGCCATCACACCTTGCTGCAAAACACTTTTTAAAGGCAAAAAACCCCACAAAGATCAAGATTATTGATTTATAAATTATTACTATATCACCTAAATGTATATAAACACATCACCAATCACAACTATAGACTTGTATTCTACACTAAAAAAAATGTATTTTTGTAGATTGAATTTACAAATGAAACACCAACAGGGCAAACCACTAAAATTTGCATTGACATTAATTTTAGCATTAATGTATCATGACAATTGCTTTTCAATTTGGTTAGGGTATTGGCTACAACATTAAATCTAAGGTCTACTTCCTACATCCACAATAAAATAAGAGACACTTTTAAATATTCAAACCAAAGTGTGCACCTTCTCCCTGATCTGGTTAGTTAAAATCCAACAATCACAGGCTTTGAAGTCAAATAGATTTTTGGAGAACTTACTTAACCCAGTTCTCTTATCTGTAAGATTGAGTTTAAAAATATACACTCACAGTTATTTTAAAAATTAAACAAGGGAACACAGATTATGTCATGCATAGGGTCTGATACAATAAAGGTAAATTCCTTCTTTTATTCTAGCTAATCAGTACTATGGCCTTTGGGAATAAAATTTAAGAAATAATTATTTGATATTATTATACCTACCTAAACTCTGTATCAAATAACAGGGTAAATCTATTTAATTTTATGAAAGTTGCTGAAAGCTGGCAAGTGTAATTTTGCAAATATAGAATAGTTATTTAGGGGCTAACATAGGAAAATAATGGATATATATGTAACAGGGTAAATTTATTTAATTTTATGAAAGTTGCTGACCAGTATAATTTTGCAAATATATAATAGTGGTTTAGGGGCTAACATAGGAAAATCATTTATACATAAGTGGTAATTTCCCAAACTGGGATAAACTTTTGATATAGCAAAGCCTGTTTAATATTCATAATGGGAACATTAGCTCATAATATCAGTTTACATGGGAAGAGCCCCAGGGAATAAGTGATCTGGGCCACCCTTCAGGGCAATTGTGGAACTCTTTTTCTGGAATAGCCATCATTTAAATAAAACAAATTAACAGCGTCTCTACAGCGTTGATGAATGTTATTCCCTGGTGATCTTCACATGTTACACGATATTAAGAGCAAGTATTCCTATTATGAATATTAAATGGGCTTTGCTATATCAAAAGTTTATCTCAGTTTGGGAAATTTCCACATAGAGAAACACCATGTAAAAATCATAATCAAGGTACTGGCATATATGTTTGTCTACCACTAACGTTACTTGTGAATCGGTAAAAGATAATAATACAGCTTTGTCTCATAGAATTTAACAGAATGAATAGTCTATTATTTTAATATTCATATACCTCCATCATACATATGTGCGGTCTGACATTAAGTTCACAAACTCATCCTAGACAAAGTGCTATGTACGTTGCAAACAAGTAATGTTACAGTCATGGTCAAAGTCCTCCCCTGAAGAAGCTGTCCACCATGCCAGTGTCTGGCCACGCTTCAGGGCAACTGGGCAACTCTTTTTCTGGAATAGCATCATAGCTGTCATCATAACGCCCTTGGTGTCCTGGATGTTATCAAAATGTTTTCCTTTCAATCTTTTCTTTATCTCTGAGCATAGAAAAGTCATTGGGAGCCCAGTGAGTAGGGAGGGTGTTTCAATACAGTTACTTGTTTACTAGCTAAAAATTCCCTCACAGACAGAGCCATGTGAGCTGGTGCATTGTCATGATGTGAAAGCCATGAGTTGTTGGCCAAGAATTCGGGTTAAGATTTTCCTGTTTATTGATGTTTACTTGGTCTTCGATGCTTCTCATAGTCAGTGGATGATTCTGACGTACAATTCAACCAATTTTTGCAATGTTTTCATCAGTTCTGCTCGCCACTGGCCACCCTGACCTCTCTTCATGAGTGACACTCTTTCTCCCCTCAAACAAATGTTTAATCCATTTGTACACTGCTGTTTTCCTCATGGTATTATCCCCATAAAGTTGGACTAACACATCCCTGGTTTCACTTTCACTCTTGCAAGTTTAACACGAAACTTCCGATTATTTGTTAGTTGTTCTAACTCAAGCTCCAACATTCTTGTGATGGCACACAAAAACACACAACAACAATAATGAATGCCACTCAGCAAGATGTCACCACATGTCAGCACAAACTCAATTGTGAGACTCTACATACTAAGGTTTTGAAACCTTGCCAAGTTTTTCATACAGTGCTGCCAATGTAAGCATGTGGTAGCAAGTTTGTGAACTTAATTGTCAGACCTTGTATATGTGTGTGTTTGTGTGTGCTCCTCAACTTACAATGATGTTACATCACAGTAAACCCACGGTAAATTGGAAACATCGTAAGTTGAAAATACATTTACTACACCTACACTACTAAACTCATAGCTTAGCCGAGCCTCCCTTCAATGGGCCCAGAAAATTTATATTAGCCTAGGGTTGGGCATCATCTTCATAAAGTAAAAAAAAAGTTAAACCATCATAACTCGGGAACTATGTCTATACAGTCGTAGACATATATACCTATAGGTATTATTTAGGTAAATGAGTGATACTCTTTCTCCCCTCATATATATTGATATATGTGTACATATATTCATATATATATATATATATATAGAGAGAGAGAGAGAGAGAGAGAGAGGAGACTCTCTTGACCCTGATAAGAGTACAGCCATTTTGGAAGACAGCTGGTGAGAAGGAGCAGGCCAGAAAACAAGTTGTCTCATCACAGTAAACCCCTTCACACTCTGTGGACTGCTTCAAGGCCACACAGAAGCAACAGAAAAGCAACTTTTTCTCTGGTTGCTGACCAATTAGAGTAACACTTAGATTTGCCCTGGGTGCCAAAATTAGTCCCTCTGCAGAAGGAATGACTCCCTCTGGGAACCCCCATTCCACCTTCAACCCTTGACACTGTGTGAAAGTGAGCCGGCTCCCGGTCTGACTCTACTCTGTTCTTTTTCTCTCTGCTCTTTTCTAATAAAGCCTTTCCAATACCTGGACTGGCCTCCTCTCCTTCCTTTGGACCCTTCCCCTTGACCCTACATCTATTTCCCTCAGAAGCTCTGTGTGGAGCTTCTCCACCATGTGGCCATCTCAGCAGCGACCTCTGATGTGGGGAGGGAAGGGCTCCAGAGAGAGAGGGAAGGAGCAGCCTTCACAGAGAGGGCAGCCGGGGGAGGCCGGTGGGATCTGCACATTTACCAGACGAGCATTAGCCCTCCCTCGAAATGTTTCTCCTGGCTAAGAGCTGGCCACTTTCTCAAGGAGCATTTTCCCGAAAGTTTGGCCCAGAAATGGATGCACATTACACACCAGAGCACATTTTACATGGCAAAATATGGTACTTTTTGTACTAGTGAAATTTTAAAAGGAGAGTTTATAAAAAGAGGGACAAGGTCAATTTTATGTACTTTTCAAAACAACCATATTTATTCTTACATCTTTAAGAATCTTCATTGAGTTACTAATGTGTAGGTTTATTTCCAGATTTTTTTTTTTTTGAGACAGAGACTTACTCTGTCGCTCTGGGTGGAGTGTTGGGGTGTGATTTTAGCTCACAGCAAACCTCTGTCTCCTGGGCTCAAGGGATCCTCTTGTCTCAGCCTCCCAAGTAGCTAGGACTACAAGTGCCTGAAAGGATGCCAGACTAGTTTTGCTTTATTTTCTATTTTCAGTAGAGCCAGGGTTCTTGCTCTTGCTCAGGTTGGTCTCAAACTCCTGAGCTCAAGCGATCCACTTGCCTCATCCTCCCAGAGTGTTAGAATAACAGGTGTGAACCACCACGCCCGACCTATTTTCAGAATATTTTTTAGAGGTTAATATATTGTCTAAAGACTATGTTCTTAAGAATAAGACTTGAACAAAACCTTGACAACTTTTTGACAATTACCTCTTCTGAAAAACTTTAATTCCTCAATCACAAGCAAGGTATAGCTACAAATGTTAAGAATTGGTTCAGTTATCAAAAGTCAAAAAATTCATTACAGCTTAGGTAATTTAGTGATCAGAAATTCTCTCCACATCTGCAGTAAACAAAGAATTCAGTTCCCTCTAAAAAAAAAAAAGTTAGCAAGATGCCTATTCATATACCTTTCCATCTAGAAAATAAGTTTAAATCTCTCACGCTTTGTGTGCAGACACTCCATAGCGTGTGTAAGCAATGAGAATATATTTCCTCATGTTCTCACTAAGGTAATATAAACTGGAAAAAGGAATTTACAGCATTTCTATGTAATGTCAAATCTTTAAAGAACTCTTTCAATGGCATTATAATTTGATTAGTATAATCATTCTAAAATTATGATAACATACTGAGATAATTCCTTTTTTTTGATAGGTCTATAACTCACATAATATACAATGATCCCTAGTATCTGATACTATAATAGGAAATTCTTACAATAGAATTTTAGGAATTTAAGATACGTCTGAGCATTACGTCTTCATATCCTCAGCTTGAAGGTAGCATCTCATGTTGAGGCAATAATTATAATGTTAATTAATATTATAAGAACTGTATGAAAAAGCTATGAGCATCTTTATTTCTAGCCCATTATTATCAACCTCAGTGAAGATTATTTATGCCCAAAATGTAAATTCAAACCCACTGAAATAAACTTCACTGTACTGTATTAATCCACACCATCATTCAGGTAGAACAGGACTTTCCATATTCTAAGTCTTCATTTAGCAAAAACCTAGACTTCTATTTTGTCTTTTATTTTTAATTTAAGAATTTCTTAGTAATATAACTAAACATATATTGAGACAAGCAAGCAGCAGGCTTGGTTTTTAATTCAAAACAACTTGTTTTCATATTATTGGGGAAGAAAAATTCAGAGTATGCTTTTAAGTTTTTTTTTTTAATCAAGCACACCTGAGGCTGTATGTAAAATAGTACCTTAAACAACTAAGTGAAAAGGTAAATTCTCATTCAAATATTACAAAATAAAGTCTGAAAGAGTTATGTTAAAAACTCCTTTGACATCAGAGAACACAGCTAGAGTTCAGGATGATTTGAAGCTCCACAAAATGGTAAGGCAGAGCCTGGGCTCTGGAAGAGCTGTCATTCAAGCGGATGAGACAGAAACCACAGAGAGAGAGAATGCCAAATGAAGAAAGGTGATTCTTCTACCTAGGGAAAAAAGAAAGACTTTTTGTGGAACTTTGAAACTAGCCCTTGAACGAAAGTCTATATAAATGAAAAAGGAGAGGACTCCAGACCAAGGGAACGAGGTGAGCCAAACCAGAATGACAAATTCAGGAGGGGTGCCAAATGGCGGATGAGGAGCCTGTGGCCGGAACGCAGGGTGGCCAGGGCGACTGAAAACTAAACAGAGCAGGCTGCGAAATAGGCAGTTTTAGACCTGTGTGCCATAGATGCTTTAAACTTCTTTCTGGACTTGGAATCTGCTATATGAGATACCCATGCTACATCTGTCAAAGAAGAAAAAAACAAAAAAAAGGGTGGTGGGACATAGCTATGTCCATGACCTTCCTTACAGCTAGGTTGCAGAAATCTGCCCACCAAAACCGCTTGGCACAGGAAGCTAGTGGCACAGAGAAGCAAACACAGTGCGGACTGCTTGCTTCCTGCAAGAGGGACGCCCCCTGAGGGGCTACTCCTGATTCCCTCTAGCCGTCAGAGGTGGTGTTCCCAAGGCCAGCGTCTGGTGACTGAGGTCTGGTGTGTGGTCTGCCGAGGCACCTGACGATGCACCAGACAGGAGCTGGGGCATCATTCTGGGCCCGTCCCTGGCAGCCGAGAACTCAAACTGGTCCTGAGACTGTGCCAGGAGTCTACGAGTTTCTCAAGATCCATTAATAAATCCCTTTCTATATAAATTAGCCTGAAGTGGGCTTTTTGCTTTTAGTCAAGAATCCTGGCATGCCCTGCAAAATGTCTTGGCCTTTACTTTGTATAATACATGGGACCACACGTTAATTAGAGGCAAGTTAATTTCCTCCAAATCCAAATTTGATTCAGAAGTGTTCTTTCCTTCTATCCTCTAATGAATTTCATAAAGTTCATCAAGTTTCCTGAAAGTTTTACACATACATAAGGACATATTATTTAATTAATGGCTAAACACACCATGAATATATATTATCTTTTAATTACTACTTGGCTGTAGCTTTGAAATTCTGATTTTTTTTTAACATCTGAGTTCATATTTGTCAAAAATTGTCTTCTGAATCAACAAATAAGAGGTTGTCACTAGCCCAATTCCCAGACCTGGCTAGTTAGAAACTCCCCCAAAGCAATTTTGTTTAAACAAGCAGATAGCAGGCTTCTTTCCTGCACAGACTCTGAAGATGAATGTTGTCTGAACACCGGCCAGTGATTCATGAGCTACGCAAGTCAACACCTGACATGTGACAGCCTCAGTGTCGAGTCTGAGAGCTATAAATGTTCTAACATTTATTTTAAAACTTCGTATTTCCATGTGATTGACTCAGAATTTGGAACAACATAAATCAAAAGAGTATCCCCATCTCCTAGGAGCAACAACACGAGGTTTCTCTGCCATCCATTCTTCATTTTTATTCAAGTAATTCCATCTGTGATATAATTGCACTTATGCAGTTATTTCTTATCCCTGTGGATGAATGAACCCTGCATGGGAAACTGTGCCGAATGAATATTTTGTCCAAATGATAGGCTGTCAGGAACCAACCTTTCAGTCGGATGACTAACACAATGACCGTAAGAGTGATGCCTGCCCTCCTTTATTTGGTATAAGAAAATGAGTGTTCTGAGGTAAGGCCCTATGTTGAGTAATTTAGGGACATGGAATCAAAATATAGATCATCATAACTAAACAGAAAAATGTTTAGAAAAAAATGATCTTCTTATTTCATTTTGCTTATATGACTATCTGTGACTAGTAGGAAGAAAGATGATAAGGTAGGGTGGGGCCTGTGGTTCAAGGAGTAGGGCGCTGGCCCCATATGCTGAAGGTGGGGGGTTCCAACCCAGCCCTGGCCAAAATCTGCAACAACAACAACAAAAGATGATAAGGTCGTCTCACTCATGTCTGCAGTCAGAAAGAGAGTTATTTAAATACCAAAGGGACCGCTCAAAACAAGTTTCCCCAACTTCACCTCCGAAATATGAATTGGATTACTTAAATTTCCTCACAATAGAAAGAAGAGGTAAGTTCACAAGCTAGAGCATGTTGTAACCAAGGAAAATTTGTTTACAAGAAACGTACTTCTTAGCACCGTAATTAAAATAGCTCTTTTTAGTAGCTGGTCTTCCTTTTATAGCCCTACTCTTGGTATGATTCATTTAATGTGAGGGTCCAAGTCGTACCGTGAGTAAGAATTTCATTCCCCATTTTGAAGGGCCAACTTTCATGCTCCTAAGCGTGGAGGGCCACCCTTCAGCAGCCCGGCCACTGGCAGCAGGGGTCCTCCCAGATCTGAGACCCAAGCCACTTTACAGCAACCTGTTTACTTATCGCTTCTCTTTTTCCTTCTCAGACCCTATTCATAACAGGCTTTATTTATTTCCTTCTGGCAATAAAGCATTACTATTATATCTGGAAAATAAAATATATCTATGTTTAATTAGAAGTTCTATCTAGAACTAGCACTGGAATAAAATATAAATTGCCCCTTTTATTTCAGTATGAATGAACAAATTCTCCTGGCTAACAAACAAAAACTTCCTACCTACCGCTTCAAATCCAGAATTACTCCTCTAGCATTTTCCATATGGCTTCTTCCTTTATCTTCCTAAAAGTTTACGGTAGTCACAGAACTTGAGTACTGAACACTACTTGACAGTGTCCACTGCATTAAATACAAAGGAATTCATCTGTATTTACTACATATTTATCATCTGCTCATAAAACCACCATGTTTGGTTTTTTTTCATTTCCTCATATAAAATAAAATAAATCACTTTAAACTGCAGTAACCAGAGCACCCACAGCAATGTATATATTAACACATATTCTTACCAAGTAGAAAAGAGTACAAGGTACTGTCCCAAATACCTAATAATAGCATAATAATATGTTGAACAGAGATGATTCATATTTTATTTTTATCCCATTCATTTCATAGCATTTTTTATATTTTATACAATTTACATGGAAATCATTCTTTTTGTTTGTTTGTTTTGTTTTTTGGCTGGGGCTGGGATTTGAACCTGCCACTTCCAGCATATGGGGCCCCCACCCTACTCCTTTGAGCCACAGGTGCTGCCAGGAAATCATTCTTAATGGCTGTTAATAACTCAGTCACATGAATGCACCATCATTTACTGAACCATTTCTTTACATTATTTAGGTTGGCTCACATTGTAAATATCATGACACACAACTCTAAAATCATCTCTATTTTCCTTAGGACAAATGATTAAAAGTGACCCTGGTAGGTCAAAAGACAGACTACACATTAGCAACATGGAAAATTTGAAACTAAAGTTGAAATTTTAAGTGTCCATTTCATGTGACCATCAAGAAGAAACGTTAAGAGCAGATGTTAAAGAGTCTCCAAGTTAATTAATATTTTTAAATGGATTTAAATGCTAGGTATAGATTCTAAATAATTTTCCTAAATACAGTTAGAATTGAAAGGAAGAATTCAGAGATGATGGTAAATAAATTTAGGTTATGTAAATTCCATGGGCCTCTTTATTATCAACTATTTTTGGAAGTTTTGCTGATTAAAAATGCTTACGATTATGGCTCACTGAATTGAGAAATTGTAAATGGCTTTCAGTTGTACCTAATTATTCTACAAGTAAAATTAAGTAACACATCACTTTAGACTATTTAGAATATGTCCTTAAAAATAAATACATCAGGTAAACACTTCCCTACCCTCTTCTTAATATGGTTTCCTTAAAAATAGTATTTAGATGTATAAATGTGTTCTTAAGAATGATTTTTCAAATAGGATCCTCCCCAGTTTTAGCTGAAATATTATTTGTGTATTTCCAAGGGATGGGGTCAAACCAGCATAAATAGAAACAGTTGTCATACTGACCAAACCTGACAGCCTGATGCTAATTCCAAAACATTCCTTATTCTGCCAGGAAACTGCCCATCTTTCCACACAATCACATTTTCATCGGCTGGATGATGGCTATTCCTTAGAGGCCACCTAGACTATCAGAGTTTGGGCCAGATCATTTCTGAATCTGCATTCAGCTCTACTAGTCTTTGTTTGATGGTCTGTCAGCCGTGTCCTCCTCTAATCACAGAGGAAGTTATCATGACATTTATCTTCATATTCTAGTGCTGCTTTGTACACTTTAACACAGTATGTTATGTAAAGATTTTTTTAATCTATTATCTTATCTAACTGTCACAATCTAGCAGGAGAGCTAGGGGATCAGAAAGGCAAGGTGATCAACCAGCTAATGTCAAAGATAATATAAAAACCTAGGTCTCCCCATGCTGGGCCAGTCAACATTCCACTATCCCTCCTAACATTCTCAGGTCCACTTGGGTACAAATAATAATCTTAGTAGTTAAGATGTTAGAAGTCATTTGCTACCTTAGAACAAAATAAGAATCTAAGAAATTTCATTTTTTGAAAAGATCTCTCTTTACAATAGAAATAAACCAGTACTTGAATTCTAACTTTAATTTAACATAAGCACTTTGTGGGACTCATAGGAACATTACATATATGAATTAACATACATGAATCAGAAAGATGTTGACCCAGAGAAGCGGATAGAGGGCTTCAGTATCCAAAAGTTGTAAACTACTGGTTATTATCAAACTCTAGTAGACAACATAGGTATGTTGGTTAAATGCATGTGTCAACTGGTTACAGTGTCCAGTTGTTTGATCAAACACCAGTCTAGATATTGCTCTGGAGGCAAATTTTTAGCTGTGATTAATATTTAAATCAGTAGATTCTGAATAAAGCAGATTACTCTTCATATTATGGGTTGACCTCATTCAATCAGTTGAAGGACTGAAGGGAAAAGGATCATGTCCCTAAAGAGAACAGCCTTCAGACTTAAGCTATGACAACGCCAGCTAGAATTTCCAGTCTGTCACCCTGCCCTGCAGATTTTAAACTTATCAGCCCCCACAACAATGTGTACCAATTCCTTTTCAAAAAAAAAGAGTCCTCCTCTCCTGCAATCTAATACAGCCTCTTGGGAAAGAAGTATGGAGAATCCTCAAAGAACTCAAACTAGATCTCCCATTTGACCCTCAAATCCCACTAATAGGCATGTACCCAGAAAAAAAATCATTTTACCATAAGGACATTTGCACTGGATTGTTTATCACAGCCCAATTTATCATCACCAAGACATGGAAACAACCTAAATGCCCATTGACTCAGGAATGGATTAACAAATTGTGGTATATGTATATCCAGCCATAAAAATGATGGTGATTTCACATCTTTTGTAATATCCCAGAAGGAGCTGAAACACATTCTTCTTTGTAAAGTATCACAAGAATGAAAAAGCAAGTATCCAATGTACTCAAGACTAATATAAAGCTGGTAGACAATCTAATGCGTGCCCACATAAGAGAAAAATTCATTTAAATTCAAGTTGAGGGGGGCGGGAAACAAGAGAGAGGAAGCTCCCTCATGGGTGCTCTCACTGAATGGGCATGGGGTGGGGGGGTTTGGCACATTTTTTGTGTGGGGGACATAGCTACAAGAGAAACTATACCTAACAAAATCAAATATTTTGACCTGGTTGTTTGTACCCTCATATTAACCTGAAATAAATTTACTTTTCAATTAAATAATAATAATAATGATAATAAAATCCTCTCTCATAGATAGATAGATAGATACATATATACATAGATAGATAGATACACAGATACAGACATACATACATCTTCTGCTATGGAAGCTAAAACGTAAGGATTCGATTTACATTCCTTTCTTGCAGCTATTCACTCTTAAATGACACAATCCTGGTCAGAATATGTAAGCAGAAATCCATGGGGAGGGCTTTCGTCCATGCAGAAATGACTAAATCCTCACCAGGAAAAAGTCTTTCCTCTTCTTACCTGGAACTAGCATCATTAGATACTTAAAAGTGTCTGAAATTTAAAAGCATGAGAACAAAAGCAAACACTTGAAGCAAAGAGCATGAGACCATGCTGGCATCACTTAATACCACTCATTCACCTGCACAGCTGGAAAATTGAAAACCAAAGCCACTGTGGCCAAGTCTTCTGTTTTCTTTTATCAAATACATTCCTAGATGACTCAGTAACCTGTGTAATGTCCTCATACACATCTATCCAAATATCCATAGATCAAATATCTATAGCTCTCAGCTGGGATTTGTTTCCTTATAGAAAGCTTAGTTTAAAAAAATTTTAATGCAGGCTTGGTGCCTGTAGCTCAGCAGCTAGGGTGCCAGCTATATACACCAGTGCTGAGGGGTTTGAATCCAGCCCAAGCCCGCCAGACAACAAGGACAACTACAACCAAAAACTAGCCAGGCATTGTGGCGGGTACCTATAGTCCCAGCTACTTGGGAGTCCGAAGCAAGAGAATCGTGTAAGCCCCGGAGTTTGAGGTTGCTGCGAGCTGTGATGCCACAACTCTCTACCGAGGGTGACATGGTGAGACACTGTCTCAAAAAAAAAGAAAAAAAGGCTCGGCGCCTGTAGCTCAATCGGCTAAGGTGCCAGCCACATACACTTAAGGTGGCGGGTTCGAATCCCCAGCCCGGGCCCACCAAACAATGGCTGCAACCAAAAAATGGCCAGGCGTTGTGGCGGGTGCCTGTGGTCCCAGCTACTTGGGAGGCGGAGGCAGGAGACTCGCTTGAACCCAGGAGTTGGAGGTTGCTATGAGCTGTGATGCCATG